>CM076581.1:749924359-750158928 GCA_034641835.2 Pinus albicaulis | reverse complement strand
CGAAATTTGGGTGAAAATGTGAAGTTGGGTTACGCTTTTTGCCCTTTTTTGAGAAAAAAATTTCATTTTTTTCGGTTCTTCAACTTTCTGCAAACTATAACAATTTTTCTGTGTAGAATTTCATTTTGCGATAAAAATAAAAGTTGTGAGAAATTTTGTTAGCTTTCTATTACTTTTTTTTTTAAATTTTTTTATGCAGATTTGATATGTCAGCTTAGCGTTTCTTTGAGTGTGTGTTTCTTCACAATCAAAGGATTCATAAGAAGTCATGTTATGATGCAATGTTGTATTCATTGAAAATTTGTGTTTTTGAAAAAAAAAATGTGTTACAACAATCTAGAAAGAGTCTACTTTGTTTTCTTCATATTTACAAAGCCAATGGATGCATATCATAATTACTAGAATTTTTTGAACTGGTCCAATACGAAAAACTGCGTATTTTGGATATGTTTCGTGTCGCAAGAAATTTCTTAACATATAAGTTATAAAATAAAAATATAAAAGCTACCCATTAGAGACGACGGAGCAATGTAATGCCCAATAATTTTTTCAACTTTTTTTACAATGTATTTTGGGAGATACAAAATTTTGATTTCACTAAATCACAATGACCCTCAGAAATTGTTTGCACCCATTTTATTAGAAAAATAATTAAAATTAATAAACTTTTATGAAATTCCATAAAAGTTATATTTCCTGAAAGTATATTCAATTCTGAAAATTCTTGTTTTGGTTCCGACAGTTAATTAACAACCTTTCATGGAGTTTAATTAGTCCAAAGTTGCAGAACCGTATTCAGAGCCTAGTTTTTGCGTAATTGGTGACGCGTTAGTTCGGCCAAAATTTTAGTCAAAGTTCGGTCGAACTATGTTTTCCGCCAAAGGCTCGTTAAATCTAACGTCTTAAGAGTTCGGTCGAACTTTTGATCAACAGTTCAGCCAAACTCTTGTATAACTCTCCATCAGCCGGAAAGTTTTGCGCAGCCCCCTACTAAAACACATTTCGTGTCAATATAAATTGCCGTGAAATGATTCACAATTTTCGCACATTTCGTACACTTCTTCTCATTTTACAAAGATCTTGGTTTGGGTTCAAAAAAATTTCTTCAAAGTTTGAGTTTAAGAGCATTTATTGGTTGATTTTACAATTTTGGGTTTAAAGAATTTTTTTGGAAGACATTTATTTTGGCAAAAATTGTAAAAAATTTCTTGGACATACATTCAAAAGACATTTCTTGGAGGTATGTAGGTGTTTTCAGTTGAAGTAAATATTTTGAGCTTCATTTCATTTTTATAAGACATTTTTCTCTCAAATTTTTTAAAGTAAGTGTTTTGGATTGGAATATGTATTTTTTGCAAAAAAATTACACTGAATTTTTTTAAATTATATTTTTTGTAATTGAGTTATTGTCTAATTTTTTGAAGGAAATTTTTTGAACTTCATACCCTATTATCATGGGAAATCGAAGAACTTGTGCGAGAAAATATGATCGAAAAAGAGACCCTGAAGCACGTAGAGAAGAGACTAGACAATCTCGCAAAAGAAAGTTAGAAGCCCTCTCAAATATTGAAGAGGAAAATCAACCTCAAGCAGAAATTGAAGCAGGTATGTAAATGTAAATATTATGATCTATTTATATATATTTAAAATTTTCCTAATGTAAAATGTGAAGCTTAATTTTTATTTGATGAACTAGTTTGAAAAATGTTTTGTTTAATGTTTTGTTTGAAAAATGTTTTGTTTAATCCGGATTTATGCAGGAACACAACAGAATAAACATATAACCATAAATACAGAGATGCAGCGGAAATAACACTTCATTTCATTAATAATAAAGAAATGAAATTTGCTTACAGACAGAATGGAGATAAAACTAGCTAGGGCGCTGGTAGCTATCTCTGAGAAGAGATGTGGCGGCTACAGGCCTCTGAACTGAGTTACAATGAGGCTCGAGGGCCTATTTATCATTTAGAAACAATGGGAAATCCTAAACAGCCAAAACTCTAACCCTAGGAGATGAAGCGCCAAAACTATGGGCCCCGTTTGGGTAAATTGGTGTTTCAACTTCCCAGGGGCGTAACTTTGGCATACGATCTCCGTTTGACGCGTACCATACCTCGTTAGAAAGATCTATCCGAGGAATACAAATTTGGAACGAGCAACATTGGATGTGTCTCTCCGTTTTCCCAAAAAAACGTCGTTTAGGGCCTCAAAACGGCTCCGGAAGTTTAGGACCCGAAAAACTGCTAAAAATAGTAAATTGTGCCAAAACTGAAAAACTGAAATAGACAATGGTGGAGCCCCAAGTGGAATAGGCGGGTGACCACCAATATCCACCTGGATCAATTTTTTAGGGTTTCTTGTCTCCCATAAGGATTCATAGGAAAATAATTGTGTTGATTGTCTAGAGATATATGTATGTGCGTGTTTCATTATGTTCTCTATTTCTTACGTTGTGTTTCATTATGTTTTATATTTCTTACATTTCTTCCCTCTTATTTTTCTTTCCACTCAAGGTTTATAAAATAACATGAGAAGCAACATGAGACTTGGAAAAATCATTTTCATTATCTATATGGAAGGCAAGAAGGATTATATACCCTTAAGCTTAAACTTATGTAGTTTGTCAATTTTTATCATATATTTTTTGGTAAGGGTAAATGTTTTTTTATCTATAGTACATGTCATGAGTTCCCCAATTTTACCTTATGTAAAGCATGATTCTAGGATTACTACAATTTGTACTTGGTTTTTTATTGTGATGATGCCCTATCTCAATCACTTGGCCATATCTATATGGGTAGTTAAATCTTTATAACAATACTTAAGTAATATTTATCTATTTGTATTATGTGAAATGTAAAAAATGGTATACTAATTTTTCATAAAATTGGGTTGAGTTGATCATATATTTCGATGAAAGTTGATTATATGACACGTTTTCTTTAAAAGGATCTAACAATTTTGTTAAGGTATGAATTTGAAATTTTGTGTGGCTCTCTATCAAAATTATATGTCACATTTTATACTAAAGTTCTAAATATTTTTTTTTAAGTTTGGATTACTGTTATTCTTTTATATAGTTTAACATTAGATATAAGTTTAAATTGAAAGCTACTTAGATGAAATATAGCTTAGATATGGCATTTGAAAATTATTATCTATTTATTAAACTAAAGGACATAATTATTACACATGTTTAATTTACATTCAAATGCTTCTTTGATTTGTCTCCTATAGCTTAATGTAATGCTAGATATATAATTTAAGTTGAAGGCCCATGAGATAAATGACTTCTATGTGACATTTTATTGAATCATCTATTTGTTGTGTTATATGAACATAATTGGTATGCATATCTAATTTGCATTACTAATATGTCATGCTTATTTAATTTATCTTTTATAGATGACCAGAGCACATCCCTTTTTAATCTATCCCTTTTGACTTTGGATATGTGGGCAATATTCATCCACATATTTTTCTATCATAAAGCAGTGAGTAAAATTGTAAATTCCATTTATGTCAATGTTAAGGTTAAGCACATGGATTAAAGTTTTATATATTAGATGAGGAGGCTATGTATTACATATGGTCTTGAATGAGCATTTGGACTCTTCAGATATCTAAAGAGTCCAAATGCTCATTCGAGACCATATGTAATACATAGCCACCTCATCTAACTTAGCTAGGGATTTGCAATACTATATTTGAGTTGGCTAGCTCCATTTCAAGATATTATAATGTTAGATTATTATTTCTATAGATTTTGATTATGGTAGTAAAATGTTACAAAAAACCAGAAACTGTACAAATAATATTATTCTAGATATATTTAAAAAGGACATGGTAGAGAAGATCAAACAATATTAAACTTTTCATAAATAGTTTAGATAAAAATACATTTTCTAATTTTGATTGTAAATTCTAAGGCTTAAAGCAATAATTTTTCTAATAAATTTTTTTAATTAATAAATTAAAAAGAAACATTTTCAATCAAAATCACATACAACACATAATAAAAATAATTTAAAAACAATTTAAAACTTCATACACTATATGACATTACTATGACAAACAACATAAAAATATATAAGAAAAAAATACATACAATGCATCCATTACATTGGAGTCTTCAGAACATACAATGTATACATTAAATTTGACAGAATTATTCACGACACAATTGGTGTCATTTGTTCATAAAAAAAATTGTTGAATATGAATGTGCAAATAAGGAGGTTGAAATAAGGAGGTTTCACATTGGCTAATTAAATCTGGGTTAACATGGATCTATGCCAGTATTAACAGAAGTCTATAACAGGCATGGTTGAACATATACAATTTTCATGGTTTTTTAACTGATTTACGTTAAACTGGTTAATATATCATTGTGAAATAGGCATTATCTAAGTTTATAAGCTTCGGTATAAAATGTATAAGTGGTTTATAGGTGCAATATGTGAGATATGGATTTACAGGCAGATACATTTGACTTTGAGTCACGGTTTACAGGCAGATACATTTGACTTTGTTATTGTGAGATATGGATTTTCTCTACCAATCCTAAAATTGTATAAATTTGAAAAAATTAAAAGAAGATCGTAAAAAACTCAACTTTTTCTTCTTATACAGATAAAGAGAGAAGACAGAGAGGCTTTCTTTTTTTACAGAAAGTTAATCCATAACTAGGTGTATGAACGCCTTAGCAAGTTACTGTTACCTAGGTGGATGGACGTCTTTAAGCTAATTGAATGCTTCAAGGGGAGGATTGATAATGTTATAGGATTCCTACTGACTAAAACGATTCCAAGGGATTAATGGAATTGGGTACAAAAAGAAGAGGAAAAAAAAATAAAAACATTGTAAATAAGTAATTAATGCGATTAGGGACCAAGAAGATAAAGAAAAATAAAAATTATTAAGAGGAATTAATGGGATTGCTGACCAAGAACAGGGCAAAAAGATTAAAGATTAAAGTACATAGAATATGATTAATGAGAAAGAAAACTAAAAGAACAGAGCTAAAAGAATCATTCTATGTCGATCTAGATAGAAAGCGAAAGAGAAGGCTTGCTTCTTCAGTTTCTGTAGGTATAAAATTAATTTGGGATTCCATGTTGTCACATATAGTTATTTAGTTTGTCTATTTAGCAGCTTTATATCTTTATTAAAAACAGGTAACAGGATCTCATGGGAGGAAAAAATCAGGGCAATTGCAAAAATGAAAGATTGATAAGGTGCGTTATGGGCTTTTGACGAGGAAGGGCAAGAAAATTGAAAATTCTACTCTAATCTATTCAACCAAAACCACAGAATAAATCATGAACTCTCAATATCAATGTTACGACTCTCTAGTTCCCTACTCTCCACTCTCCACTGTAAAAACAGAGTCATACACAGAGAGAAAACACTTCCAATGGAAATACAAAAAAATCACTGCAAATACAGAACATGGAGACAGAGAATATAAAAAAGTAACTTTGAACCATTGGTTTAAAGGCACCCATATATATTTGTTCAAACGTTTAAAGGATTCCCTCCTTCAAGTATCTACCTTTAAAGGAACGGACCACAACATCAATAAAACAAAAGCTTTTCATGAAATTTTATTTTCATTTACGACCTGATTTCATAACTGTGATCTAGGACAAGTAACTATACCGATTGAAAGCAGGCAAAAACAGCGAAAACGCACGAACTGCAGCGGGCACGAGCAGGCACCAACAGAGAAAATGCGCAAGGAGCAGCTGGGACGATTAGGCACCAGCAGCGAAAACGCGTGAACAACACAGTGGAATTATGAAACTAGTAAAAGGAAAATATTCGCAGGTGATTATTTTATATAAATTAGCTCAGCCGAACTATTTTAAAAGTAAAAGCTCGGCCGAACTCATAGTTTGACCGAACTTTTGATAAATTTCAGCCGAACTGTTCTTGTCGGTTTTCCAATCTCTAGCAAATATTCTGTTTTCTCGGGCCGTCAACTAGCCGTCAATACAAACGGAATCACGAGTTCGGCCGAACTTTATATGAAAGTTCGACCGAACTATTGCCGAAGAAAATTTTCTTCCCCCGATTCTTACAAAAGTGTAACCCAGCTTCATGTTTCCGCCGATA
Organism: Pinus albicaulis; assembly: GCA_034641835.2. Taxonomy (NCBI): domain Eukaryota; kingdom Viridiplantae; phylum Streptophyta; class Pinopsida; order Pinales; family Pinaceae; genus Pinus; species Pinus albicaulis. The sequence goes on along the minus strand of CM076581.1, from coordinate 750,152,808 downwards.
ATATAATACCCTTTATTGATATATTTCAACCTACAACAAATTAAGTAATATATTGAGTTAAAATAATTTCACGTTATATAGTTGAAGAGAGATAATTCAAGAAATAAGACTGCAACAAATAATGATGATCATGTCGGCTATAAAATTATGTCTGGGAGTATTTTGAGATATAATAATATGAACACACAAAACAAATAATTAAACACATATCACTAGTATGTGAAATTATATTCTCCCATGAAAGGTATAATGAATTAATTAACATCAGTGCATTAATAAATTCAACCTACAATAAGTGAATTAAATATCATGACTCAAATGCTTCATCTACTATATATCTAGAAGGAAGGATGAATAAAGTAGAGTTAGTAATAATTTATCATGCTGATCATGTCAACTTGTTTAAATCATTCCATGCACCGGCATGAACAATATAAAACTAGCAAAATAATTAATAAAATAAAATATTATATATCAAAAATTCGCATGAATAAGTTACACATCCATATAATGTAGTTCACGCAATATGTGTGTTGAAATAATTCATAGCATAAGTTCTTCTCAAAGCTCATTCGGATGGAATCCACAAGTTAAACATTATTACTATCCACAATGAAAATTCATATTGAGTGAAAGTCGTGAGGGCTTTTTATACCTTCAAGCTTTACCCTATGTTATTTAAATATTCACGCATCTTTATCTTATAGCATCATGATTAAAACAATATTAAATTTTAGTGAAATTGTATTTGATATATAACTCATTTTCACTAGTGGACACACACACTGTCACGATCTCAACTCTCCACTTCGTAAGTCACTTGTATTGAAAGTTTTAAAAGAATCACTTTGGTTATACTATATTATCATTATACATTTCAACAGTATGTAAACTTTGAAACGAGATATGAAATGAGTACCTTCAGTTTTTTTAGGTTGCAAAAAATTGTCACGATATTGAAAAGTCGCTGATTGAGAATACTCTTAATTTTGTTAGCATATTTTTGACACATTAAGTAATCATCTTCTTCACTTACATTTCATTTTAATATCACTAATCATGTATTTGTTTTTTGTGAGATATTTGATTTTTTTGCAGTGTTAAGAAAAAATGCCAAAATTTTAATGTTTTGATCTTCTATCTAATTATATATTGTTAAATAATATTTCATTGCACATGAAATAATTGTCGATAAAAAAAAATAACTTTTAATAGTTTATATAAAAATACACATTTTGAAAAGAGATAAAAGCTGAAAAAAAATACATATTTAAGTCTTTTTTTGCTAAAAAGTGACATGTCAAATAAACCATTTTTATAGGAAAAATCAATAAAAATGTATAAATTTGTAATAATTTTCATGAATTTTATGTTGAAAAATTAATAATAATAACGGGTTTTTTTTCAAAAATTAAATGAATGACATAAAATATGAATCTAAAATCACATGATTCAAATACTACACATATAATGAACAACAATTGAACACTTATTATTCTCTCATAAAATGTCGATGTCAAAACATTACAAGTGATGACTTATTAATGATTCCACAAAAATGAGCTTCTGCTTCTCGAAGCTTAGCTAAATTTAATCAATAATATCACGTAACTCAAACTCTTCATCTTCAAGAGTTTCATTATTTTTTTCTTCCACTATTTTCATTATTAGCTTCACTTTGATCATTTTCCTCTTCTCATTGAGCGATTGATGCCTATGAATGTCCAAAAGTATGTCTCTTCAATCATTCCATCTAATGGTGGTTGGAGGTTCTCTTCCCGCATGATTTATTAAAATCCCCTTTCCTCAAATCCAACTTCTGTGCTGCGCATATTGAAGAAATTCTAAGAGCATTATTTCTATGGTGACTCAATGGACTGAAATTAATTCCCTTTTCATAAGAAACATGATAATGTTGAAAATATCTAATTATCAAGTACAAAACAAATAATTTAGTAAATTAGTATAAACACATAAGGATTAAAAAAAGAAAAATATTAAAATTCATTTTTATATCATAAAACTTACTTGAGCTTGAAAATAAATGCAAAACCCAATCTCCTTGATTTGAACATAAATCTAAAAGATAGTTAATCGGTGACTATGGTTTTTCATATATGTTAACTATATCTCCTTTTGCTTCTTTTGTCTTCATATCTTAGCTTTTTTACAACAACATCATGGATTAGTACTTGAGCTGTGACTCTTTCCCATCTACTCTGATTAAAAATAATTGGCTTAATGCTATCATCTTTTGTCGGAATTTCAACATCAATGAACTCACACTCACTCTATAATTATTGTTGGATTTCCACAACAAAAAAATTTGAATTTTTCTATAACATGAAATAGTAAAAGTTCAATTAACTCGTACATAGATGTTTTTTTTAACACGAATAAACACATACAATTTCAACGTCTTTGACAATGCAGCTTTCATCTTTGACTTTTTTTTCCTTTGCAGTCATGATAACAACCCCAATTTTGTGTCTAAATGAAATGTCACAAATCTCCAAAATATTGAATATTTAGTGACTTCTAGAAATCCCACAACTACTTTACTAAAAGCTTGATAAGTCTAAGGATCACTACCATCTTCAAATGTTTGGGACTTATTTAAAAACATGAGTGAATATTTAGTACAACTTAGGAATAATCTCTTTTAGGTATGCAGGATTTTTCAATGTCTTCTAACAATCGCTTATATTATTTGATATTTGGATAGTGTGGAGGCCCATTCAAAATTAAACATGATTAACACTTGGATCAAGTTCAACATCACTAAGACATTTTTTTTCTCATCTTTTCCATTTTAATTGTTCAATAAACTTTGTGCTTGAAAACTAATGGTGCTCCATTTTCATCCTTCTTCATCTTTAGTGAAAATAAAAAATATATGTATACGATATGAAAAATAAAAAATATATACATATGAATATAAATCGAATGTAGAAATCAACATGCTTTCTATAATGCAAGATAAAAAATATATAGCATTCGATGTAGAACTTGAATCTAGGTATTTGCGTATCAACGTCATCACAACTTATCGTTCATGTCATGATTTTTAACAATTTGTTTCATGTATTCCTATATAAATCTCTACGTAATCAGATAAATAAAATAGACAATGCTGACATAGTAGATATGGATGTAAAAAATAATACTCAACAAAAAATATCTTATGTTTGATGAGATATTTGCTGTAATCCAGTAAATGCATCTAAAAATATCAAACTTATTTTATGCATTCCATGTCAGACATTTCTCCATTGAAATTCTCTTGAATTACACAATATAATATTCGTTTTGGACAAGTTTTTCATCCTTCACTCACTGCATTCATATCCAAGGTGATGAGTGCATAAATCTATCTTCTGAAAGGAACTTATTTTAGGACCTCGACGCTTCATGCTGGTGACATATCAATGGCTTAAACTTTTAACCTTTAGACTTCTTTATCGTCAACGCTTCTCCCACAACTCAAAACTAACAAGTCAACGTCAATTCCCATATATGCTCTAATAGTTCTAAATGCCAACTAGAAAATGTTATCTATACGCTTAAATCATTTAAAAATTTCACATTTTCCACCTATTTAATTTGTTTGTACTTTCATTCAATTTGATAAACCAATTTTGATACAACATTATTGGAAATACATAGCAGTCAATGCTTCGATACTTTATCCCTCACTACAGCTTTCTCTTCAAATTCACTATGAATAAATCTAACACTTTTCGGATGAAATTCATAGACATCCTATACTCATTATCCCTGGAATTATAGAGTCCCATGCCAATAAACTTTTCATACTGGTACTCTATTAAACCAACATAAATGATACATTTCGTTGTTTCAAAAATGTGATCCTGGATATTTTCTCTCATCAATGCCTTTGAACATCCTACGTAATGGTTGCCCAAGTACATCATATTTTTAATTCAAAAAATCTGACTGTCCAAATTCTTCTTTATTAGGAAACTCAAGTTGAATCACATCAAGAATAACATAATAAACACATGTGTAAATCGGTTGTATCTCATAAATATTTTCTAGGTCATGAACATGAAAGTGGTCGGGCTTTCAAATTTGAAGTATTTTAACTATCCTTCATCTATGTTGTAGACTTGAATGATAATTAAGTTGAAATGACCAACCACCCTCAATTAAATTTTTCTTTGACAAATCTATGTTGAATGGTATTTTGTTTTGTGTTCAATGCCTACATCCTCTAAATCAGCTCTGTGTAATTATTCCCATACGTCTTGTTGATTTCTTTCTACTACGAACTTCTTTCGTGGTCCATGATTTTTTCAGAATGAAAAAATTGTTTCTTCGTCCTATTGAATTGTATGAAATTTTCTTCTACAAAACAATCCTCATCATCATCAACTGCAGAGACATTCTGATTTCTTTTTTACTGGCTCTTCTCCTTTCTAACTTTAGTTCTAATCTAATCCTCGATAGTATAGCACCATTCTTCTTATCTTGCACTTCAACTTCAACTTCCTCCTCTTCAAGAGTAACTTCTCTACCTTTACTCGATTGGTCCCATTAATATAGTCTTCGCAGCATCTATGAATGTAAAATTAATTTTTTTGGTATCACTTATGATAGGGTTATGCATGGACTTTTAGAGTTGGGAGAAGACGAGTCACGTGATACGGGAGTTGTTGTCATCAACGTGCCCAAAGGGATTTTCCGAAGGAGTTTTGAGGAGTTTATGAGGACCCTATGGAAGTCCCTTTATATATTCCATCATCCGCACGATCGCCTTTCATTCCAGTGCATTCAGAAAAACTTTCGTAGAAAATTGAGTCATTTTTTGTCTTAACCTGACTAATCATGCTCGAGGTGGAATTACTGGAGGAATACATGATATAAGACTCTTAGTGCTTAATAGCTTGTTGGAACCGTATTGAGTATATATTTAGGATGGGATGCAGAGAGATATGTGACTTATAGTGGCAAGAGATAGTACCATGGGTGATATACTATTTTTCTTAATTAAAAATGACTTGAATCAGCCATTGAATCAAACTGAAAAATACACATTTAGAAGGAGAAAAGGGGCCAAAAGTGACTTCAGGTAGAAATGTGATTAAATTAAAGTCACTTTTGATAGAGTCAATGGTGGATATTCTGAATAATAATAAAATAATAAAATCAGCTACTTACAAGATTCAGAGATCTATCCATCGGATCTATAAAAAGAGGAAGCGAAGGTCATTTGGATATATCTTCGGATTAGATCACTTTCTTCTATGGGAGGGTTTCCAGAAATTAGTTCTCTAATCCCACTGGTAGCCCAGTATACTGAAAACCTCTGAGTGATTTAAGAGTGTGGATGAGCCTAACTCTCTTTGAGGAGGACCTCATTCTAAAGAGTTTCTCAGTAGAGCTTCGTAGAGATATTGGAGTGAGGATCACATTCGGATCTTCAATGGGTGCTTTAGATGGATTTAGTAGTAGTTCATTGCTTGAGAGGAGAGGTAGAGCAGTCGTTTTAGCAGGCTAACGCAATGCAAGAAAATTTTAAGGATGGAAGTTTATCTGTAAAGTTTTAGTAAACCCTTGGCCAATATTATTATGCCCTAATATGCAAATTATAGGAAAATTTGGCAATATGTTTTAGTATATTATATTTCCAATGATTTTGATACTAGTCAATACTTAATATTTTAGCGATAAGGTAAAATAATGGTGCATGTAAATTTGATGCAGATAATTTGAGATGGAAATTCGGCAAACACTTCTTTTCTAAAAAATCAGTAGAAAAAATTAGCCCATGAGAATATTAGCGTCTCTAAAATTTTCTCGAGGCTAGTTATATTTAAATTATCTGAAGCTATCTACATCTATACCTGAGATATCTCTCATTTTAGCATGTAACCCCATTATATAATAATAAATTTGAGTTTATATCCTGCATTGTGGTGTTTAACTAGGGATTTGCATGTACTTGTATGTTTATGCATGCAGGTAATCTTTCTGTTAAATGCATGTTGATTTTGCGACAAATTTGGGGTTTAGTGCTGAATTTATACTAGAATTCTGAAAAGTCAAAATATCTATTTGAGGGATATTACTGACCGCAGTATCAAATCCGTGATCTTGCTGCATCTGAGGGTTTACTTCCAAATTACTGGAAAATCCCAAATTCAAAAGGGTTTCTGATCGAGCTCAATTTTTGAAAGGAAGATCAGATTATTTATTATAGTATGAGACTATTGAACAGAGTAGTAGTTAAGTTCTTGTGTTTGTTTTTGAGTTGGAGGAGACCCATGTGGGATTAGTAGAGATATATGTGAACCTAGATTCATTAGCTTTTTCTCAACTATAGGTGAACCCTAGAGGCCTAAAGATTGATGTTCTATTTAAAGCAAGTAGGTGGTAGTCTCTAGACCAACACAAAGGAGGAGAGTTGAGCCTAGTTATGGAGGAAAGTGTATCAACCATTTTGAGATTTGTTTTTGAAAGAAGTATAGGAGGGGATTCATTTTTGCGACATTTGGGGGAAAATTTGAATAACATGCAGTTGACTATTCATGTAGACAACGTATTTCAACAACTACTCTGGAGAGCCGAACATTGGGGTCAGATTTTGGAGGATTGATGATTTGGCAAAAAGATTTCATGGCTTTGGTTGCATTTAGCTTGAGTATTTAAAGATTAATTTTTCATAATTTTTTTGAGCTCCAAAATGTTGGTGTTTCTGGCTAATCCATTGTAGCGACGAATGCATAATTTTTCGTTCCAGAGCTTTTCTAATGGACTGAAATTTATATTGCAGAGCAAAAATTATTCGTGCTAGATTTTGCCCAATATTTTTCTTGGTTTTTTTAGTAGAATCATTAGGTTAATATATATGAAATTTTCTAAGCATCCGGATCAACCCATTTATGCAGATTTCTTACTCGTGCTCAACAATTATAGGCGATAGGAAAAAAGTGAAAAGTTTTGAAATTTGGAATTATGAGAAAACTACATTCTGGGTTTTACCGGGTTTTGATGAGTAGTAGTCCATGGTTAAAATTCTTGAATTTTCTTGTAGAAGTAGATCAACTCATTTATGCAATACCCTACTCAATCATCGAAGCTATAGGAGTGGCCCATAGGAGAAAGAAGGATTAGATTTTATGAGGGGTTGGAATTTAGAGAAACCATTTACGCGTTTTATGAGTTTTAGGGCGAGGACCACCTTCCCAAATTACTAGAATTTTTCGAGCAAGAAAAGCGACTCAACCGGCAGCTTTGAAGTCAAACAACAATAACATTTCCAATAGTTGTATAATTTCTAGAGTCAATGCGGAGTTGAGGAGAGATTCCCCTGCATCTCGAAGTAACATTTTATCTTGCTTTTCTAGGATGAATTCATGTTGTGCAAAAAATGATTTTGCTAAAAGTCCAATTGTCACATCATTTTTTCACTATCCCTACGATCCCCAACTCGCACATTGGAGGGTCATTTATGTGGAAAATACGCGAGTGTCATGCTTTGCAAATACCATCCTTGCATCCCTTTTAATGAAAGAAACATTCTTCTTGTTGACAATTCCCCTAGCAAAGTAGTCAGAAAATCCCTATTTTTTTCCTTGGCGCGAGTAGCCGCAGTTTAGACACCTCCACCAAGCTATTTATGGAATGTTTTTTAAAAATACAGTGCAGAGGTTCCATTCCAACCACGCGAGGATGATTCATTAGGGAGTGGTTGAAATGAAACAACCACGGACTCCCTTCCTTTAGTTAGAAGTTTTCCACCTTCCTTGGAACTATCCTAAAGAATAGGACTCCCTCCCACCTTTGTGGGGATCCCAACCTCCTCTTTTTTCCTCTATAAAAGAAACTATCTCTTTTAGTAGAAATGAGTGAACTAGGAGAATTATACATACTAAAGCTGAGTTGCTAGAGGAGATAGAATAAGAAATAATACATTGAGGAATCTTGAGTCGATGACTTCTAAAAGAGCATGAGTCATGTCTAAATTCCTGACCAACATTTGAGACGTCCTCACTGAAGGCGGAGGAGACGCGCGAATGTCGAAAGCATCGACACAGTACTCTCATATATTCATTTATATACACTGACTATTGTTTGGTTCCACTATTGTGTTATAATGTTTATTTGATACGATATGTTTAGCCCTCTTTGATCGGCTAATAAGTTATCAGTGATAAACTATTCTCGTCATATGTTATTCTTGTTCTTTGTCCTTTATGTGCGGTGCATTCGAGTGTAACGGCCATTTGACAAATTGTGATTTTCCAAGGCAGAGTGAGAGGCCACTACTCTTTCTTTATAACGGTACGACAACATTGGATTCAATGTAGGTCAATCTACTAGTGTCTTTTTGTTCATTCTTTAACTAGGAAGCAACACTTTAGCATGTCATTTTGTTACTAGACCCACCCTAGGGCTAAAGGGATCATCTCTATCTCGCAGAGTAGATTTACCTTCATAACAAATTGGCGACTCCACCGGGGATTAGTGCGAGTTTTTCATTTCATCCCTGTTAGGGTCGAGCTTTTGATTATTGGTTTAGTTATCTCATATTTTTCTCGGGGTTTCATAGTTAGGCGAGATTCCATCCTCGTCTGTTTAGCTCCGCAGTGTCAAGGTTGACCTGTTTCCGCTTATTATTAGGTTATGGTGTTTCCTATTTTTCCCATAGGTATCTAGCTTGGTGCGGTTTTTGTCTATACAATCACATCGATTGGCATAGGTCGCTCTTTTTAGCACTCGTGCTAATCCCCTATATTGCGTCTGATTATACCCTTACAATCGCGCCTAATCCCTATAGTTTTTGGTTTGACCTCTTTAATGAGTGTTTTAGCCATTTGTTCTTGCTTCTCAAGTTATATTTTTAGTGTGAATTCTAAGCTCTTTGGAGACCATGTTAACTATCTAGTAGACCTGCTTTCCCTTCTGAGTCGTTTGTCCATTTTCTTGTCTATGTCATTTAAGACCTTATGGTTTCTAAGTGTTCTTACACATTTCGTGCTTTTGTTCGATAACATGTCTTTGAAGTATATATCAATCTCGGTTTCAGGTCATTAGTACAGATTTTTCTTGATCCTTTTGCTTTTGTTGATTGAACGGTCTTTTCATCCTTTCTATTATTCCTTCTTTCTTCAATACTTTGAGCATCGATTACTTTGCTTTTTTGGGTCACTTTTCGGAAACTCTCTTTTTCGATTGAAATTTTTTCTCCATTATCTTGCATGTTTTTGTGTCTCGTTCGGCTTTGGTTGGGTCATTCAATTTCAAAACCCCTACATTCGCAAAACTCAAACTAGTGTTTATTTTTGTTTTCCATTGATTTAGTACGTTGTGTTAGCTTCATTTCTATTGAAAATTCAAAAAAATAGTATTTCCTGCATTCTTTCGTTGCATTGAAATTGAAACATTCCTTTACATAACTAGCATTTGTCAATCTAGGAAGGAATTTCATTTTCAACCGATCGTGTTGAGGCATTAGAAGTTTCTTCGCATATTTACCTTGTATGCTTGTTTGAAATAGTTTTCATATCCTTCTTATAAGTAGCATTCCATTGAATTGAAATGATGTTCATTTTCATATAGCTTGCATTTAGGAAGTTGAGCTCCAAATTCAATAGGGCTCTGGAAGTTGAAACATAACACAAGACTCAACTTTGAAAATTTACTCAATGAACCTAAGGCAAAATTGAAACCTAACGCAATATTTCTAGTGCGTGGTCTGAGCTACAGAGACATGCTCCGGCTGTCTTAAAAACCTAATATTTTTTGCTTGCACTATTGGCTTTCCAAACAATGATAGTACAAACTTGTGCTCCCCATGATCGTGTGCGTGTATATAAGGGAGACGCCTCTAGGTCGCAGTAATCCTTTTATCCATAGGAAAGCGAGTCTCCGCCACCTTATAACCGTGATACACCGAACACAACATTCGGAGACTACACCTTGCACGCATGTCAAGTCCTTGGTCATTTCTGTTTCACTTGATCACCAAGGTGTATATGGCGAGTTCATGGAAACCTAGTACACCCTCTGCTTAGAATTCTGAGAAGTCATTTCCGGATCTTTTCGTGACTCTCTAAATAAGTAAAATATCACTGATCTTATCCTTTCATGCTTTGTTTCAAATTGAAAGTGACTAGGAGTCATATTTTGTCTGGTTGTCTTGACTCTTAAAACATGAAACAATAGATTTTGCTCTTTGAAGTGTTGATAAAATCAATCACCCTAAGACTCGCACGTCATTAAAAGTTTAGTTACTTGGTATGATTGATTTCCTTGGTGCTTCGATCTTGGCACCTTCTGATTGGTTATCTCTTTTCCTTCTGTTCGGGTATACGATTGAAGCCTAGTGGCGAGACCTAGATCCCATCAGTCTTCACTTACCCTACTACTCCAGTGGTGGTTCTTTTCCGAACGTTTCTTTCTGACCCTCAATCCACTAGGTGCAGTCCAGGGTCCTCATAGCCTATTCTTTCATTTGCTCTAATGCCTTTCTACTCGATCTCCGCTCGACGAGCCAATTGGAATCTCCTAAATTGGCCTCCTTGAAAGGTTTGGTCTGTTTTCTTTGGGAAGAAGGAGAATTTCCTCCTCTTACGTCGAGATCACTCTTTATTGTTCGTCGCATACTTCTACGTCCCTCGTAGTATTTTTCGAAAGATCTTACATTAGACCTAGAGTCATGGATTCTCCAGTTCTATTGGTAGTGAAGGAATGCCTGTTTCCATAGGAGAATATCAACTCTTTCCTAAAGATTCTCTCGTGCCTTCACCCAATCTTTCACCACGTCTCACTACCTGCTTGTCGATATAGGTCCTTGAGTCGAGAACATATACGGCATTGCCTCCATTACATAATCCGACGATAAGACTCCTCCTATGAGTTTGGTTCTACCTTCGTTGGGGCTATCGTCTTCGACTCCTAGTTCTTTCGATTCATTGTCACATCTTGTTCAGCTTCAACCAACATTTTGTGTGGATTCTAGTTCATTTTCTACTCCTCCTCTGTGATGCCCTGGTGGTGTTACTTTTGTGAAGAATACCTGCTGGTTGTTCACTGACGGAGTACTCGGGGTCTCTAAGAAGTCTCAGGGCTCCTCGCTAATCCCCGATTCACATCACTAAGTGATGCTTGTTGGTAACCCTCGTATATACCTATCCACACCATTATGATGAGTATGGTAATTCAGTCTATTTGCCTCATATTGATCCTTATCAGCTATTTATTATCCTTATCAAAATGTTACTCATTTCGGTACCTACCTCTTCCCCTAGCGCATCCCTCTGGCTTCCAAGGACAGCCCTCATCGTGATAACCTTTAGCTTAGCAGACCGCTTCTCGGGTCCCACGAGGGACAACCATACGGTCCACAAGGCCAACCTTTACAAGGGATAGCCTTCGATTGCTACATGGACAACCTCTAGTCTCTCTGGGTCAACCCTCTGAATCAACCCAAATCATCTTTTGGTCTTGTGGGAAAAGTACTATCCCATACCATAGGGACAACCTGACACTCAAATCTGCAGAAACACATTAGAGTATAGCCCAAATCATTGTAGCAGCTTGGACAATTCTACTGTCCCTTCTCGGGTCAACTTTGGTCGTCGAGACAACTCAGGCAGCTGTAACCATCGTCAGTCTTCCCACAAGGTCAACTCCGGTGGCCTCAAATATACTATTTCAATAGCTTCTGTTCAACCAACTCAATAGTTTTGCAGACACCTTTGCCACAAACAAATTCCTTCATTTCCACAGTATGCTTTTTTCCCTATACTACCTCTCGGCTTTCAGGACTTTGGCTCAACACCCGCATGCCTCACTGCAGGTCAACTCTACGTAACCGTAGGGCTCTTATTACCCTCAAGCTTCATATCAATCCCGGGGTATATAGCGCACAGACTTTCGTAGCCTCGAAAATCAACGTGGTATATAGTGCACCTGCGATTCCATACTCGTCAAAAATCCTTTGTGTGTTAGCAAATCTCACAAGTCTATACTTTACACTGCGGTAAGATCCTTATGCTAGCATGTAAAGCAAGGACCTCGGTGGTCTACTTTGACTCATTATCCTTGGTCCTCAACCCGAGTATCAACTAAATTATCATGTTTCTAATCCCTATGATATGAATCCTTCGGGATAGAATGTATGGGGACATAATCCCACTCAGGTCGGGTGGAATGTACACACGGGTCCTTATCAAAGACCTCCAATGAATTTTAATACTCAATTACAATTTCTTGTCTAGAGTTGGAATGTACGTACTGTATCAAAGTTGATAAATGATCCTGGCTGTATTCATAAATCATATTGGCCTCTTGAAGTTTCAACCAAGATTCCCGCTGATACATCTCTAAATTTGAGGGTAACCCTAGTGAAGACCCCAAATCGCATGTTATGACTTACCATTTAGTGGTGTTCTTCTAACTCTTGAGTTGAAGATTCTATACTCCTTTGTCTTCTTCTAGTGAACTCTTACTACTGGCCACTGAAAAAGTGGTACAATTAGTTGTCTCGTGCGAGTTTTGCCCAAGATTTCAATTCTTTGGCTACATGGAATTCTCATACATTTTCGGTCACTAATGCTGCTATGGAGACCGAGGACACATCTCCTCACTTACATTGAAACGAGACAGAGCCATCAGTATCTCATATCATATTCATGAGTATGCTGTCATTGTTGCATAATCAAATTTGATTACCCCGATCGGCTTACGGCTCATTGCTTCACTACCTCCTTTGTTAATCAAATTGCTAAAGACATAGCTACTGGGGGCATGATGTAGCGAGGATGCTAGAGCTGCTTACGCCTAGTACCTCGATCTCATGTACTCTACGATGCAGCGCATTATATGATATCTTGCCTCGATGCTCACACACTAGAACTCTAAACCACTGAGTGACTCCATCGCTTGATGAGTATTATTAGGTTACGTGTAATTTCGCTAAGAATTCTCGAGGAAGTCTCCTTCATCTAACTGCTGAAGCTAGGAAGTCTACTTCCTCCAATAATGTAGCTTCTTAGTCAACTTCGCAATTCTAGAAAACTCGTAGAAGTGGGAATTTTGTTTAGGCCAATCCCTACGGATAACATTTCCAAAGGTAAGAAGAAGGGTAAAGGTAAGGCCGAAAGCCGATACCTCGAAAACGAGATTCTCCAAACCTCGTTCGTCGATAGTTCTCAGCGTCAAACCGAAGTATCCTTGTTTGATTTGTGATGATGAACACTTCACCAAGGGACTTTCCTTGATGGTCGTCGAAAGTGAATAATCTTCAAAGTACGCCCAAGGAGCTCGAGTCTGTTCTTAAATAACTTTTCCCTCGGCGAGACTCGAGCATGCTAGAGCGACTATGAGTCCTCTACTCCCTTCTAGTTTGTAAGTGTTCATGATGAACGGTTCTATCACTGCTTTCTATTGCTAATCAATCAAAATATTATTTTGGTTTATGTTAGACAAATTAAGGAAAGAGATCGATGATGATTCTTCTCCTCCACATGTAGCGCTCCCTTTTAGATTGAACGACCTAAACGTCGAATCCATTGTTCAGCCCGCCTTGGGAAAGGTGTACTACGCAAGTATGCATATAATCCCTAATGCCGAGTGCTACTCGAAAGCATTAAGCAAGCATTGTTGAGAGATTTGGCTGAAGCTGCACCACATCGCATGTCCTGGGTTAGAAGTATTTCCGTAGTTTTACGTTGCAATGGAAGGCTTTGCTATTCGATGAAATTGAGTGATCCCGATCCAATTTAGTACTAATCTTCTTGCTTTTTGATTTAAAGAATTTCTGTCTTGTGACTCCTAGCATCAAATTTTACTCATCATTCAACTTGGTATTAATAGTTTGAACATTCACTGTTTAGACATGGGACGAGGGTGCATCTAAGCGTGTTATGTCATCTACTTGTTGGAAAATCCATTGGTTCCCTAGCTCTCACCTCAGTCACCCAATGCTCCCTTGAATCATTTGATGGAAGAGGTTCTAAAACCTCTTGGTGTTCTCGCTAGTTTACCAATCACATTAGAAGGGGAAGATAGTTAATGTCGAGGTCAAAGTTGTTGATGCTAAACTCAATTATAATCTTCTCCTTGGTCGCAATTGGACTCATGCTAATACTGCGTGTTCCTTCCACTCTTTCGTGTTTTGAAATTCCCGCACAAAGGAAATATTACTACGTCGATCAATTGTCTTTTTTCACTTCTTCTTTCAAGAACAACGTTACGTATGTGGATAATATTCCTACTCTCATACGAGAGCATAGGGCCGGGCCTCAAGGATCCCTGCCCTCATGGGTGTTTTCCCTATTCCACCACCAAATACTATTTAGGTCAACATGATTTCTTGCACCGATAATCCCGCGGGTTATCCCTTCTCCACGAACGGCATCGATTCATTCGAAGGTTCGATGCTGAGTGGAGTCCAATTGAAATTGATTATTGTGAACTCATTGCTGCATCGGGCACTCCACCCTCCCGATCCCCGCTCCTTCGAGCATGACTCTTGACATCTATCTTCTCAATCCCCTTGTCTTGGTAGATTTTGATTCAATAGATCCTTTGAAATAATTTTTTTTCTTCCGATGAGTGCTACTTCGTGGAAAACCATGTCTCTTGATGATCTCCCGTGGAGACAATGGTCATCATTGTTCCTCATTTCTACCAAGTCTTGGAACATGTCTACCGTCTTGAGCATTTTTCTCTCGGGTTCCTTCTCCTCTGCTTCAAAGACTTGTTCAGGTCCATGAAGTTTTTTCGGAATGTAACTTTGAGGTAACATTACTCGTGACGTATGTCTATTGACATTTTCGTTAAATTTGGAATCACTTCAAGAACATCCATATTGGGATTTCTTGTTCTTCGATGAAGTGAAATTTTATACTAGCCTTTTCCACTTGAATTTCCTTGATGTATCTTGCATGGTCCTACGAAGAAATGCCGCGCATTGATCTTTTGAGAATCTTGCTACATGAAATTTCTACTTACCCCATTTCAAAACCTATTCACAAAGTAATAGCGCAGTCTCTAGTGGTTACATCCTAGGAAAATCTTCTCAAATGCGGTTTCATTTATCCAATTTCATCGATCGAATGGTCGTCTAATATTGTCTCCTGTAGAAAAATAAAAATGGCACTATTCATGTCCTGTGTTGACTATCGTGATATCAATTGAGCTTGTCCCAAGGATAATTATCCTACACCCTTCATCGATAAAATCATTGATGTCTGCATGAGTGATATTTTCTTTTTCCTTACTGGATGGTTTTTCGGGTTATAATCATATCAACATTCTCCCGAATGATCAACACAAGACCGCCTTCATCGTGCGCTTTAGG
The DNA here is from genome assembly GCA_034641835.2 of Pinus albicaulis. Classification (NCBI taxonomy): domain Eukaryota; kingdom Viridiplantae; phylum Streptophyta; class Pinopsida; order Pinales; family Pinaceae; genus Pinus; species Pinus albicaulis. The sequence continues at coordinate 750,137,474 of CM076581.1, read as the reverse complement.
GCACCTTTGGCATATAAGAAGCTTCCCTTTTGGTTTGAAGAATGTCGGGGCCACATTTCAGTGCAAGTGATGTCTTATGCCTTTCATGATATTCACCACGATCGTTCACCTTATCTCGATGACCTTACGGCTCATTCAGCTAAGTGTAGGGACCATCCCCGACTCGTCTTCGTCGAGGATTTTTCTTCGTTGTAGACACTATAACATTCGACTCTAATCGCACAAGTGTGTCTTTCGCGTGCCAGATTCCAGTAGAATCTTAGGGTTTATCATTTCCGCAGGAGACGAGTTTCACCCTGGATCCTCACTCAAGGTTGAGGCTTTTATTAATCTCCCCTCTCCTTCCTCATTGCATCGATGTCAGAGTTTACAAGGGAAAGCTAATTTTTTATACGCCATTTTATACCTAACTATGCTAAAGTAGCTAAAGTATTCACACGATTTTTGAAAGCAGGGCGTTCCTTTTTTATTGGGATGAGATCGCTCGTAAATCTTTCAATCGTTGAAAACATTGTTGGTCGATGCTCCTCTCCTCCACCCTCCAGATGCATCACTTCAGTGATTTTTCCCCTTTATTTAGCTACGCGTTTCAAAGCATGATTGCCATGGTTTTGGTACAAGACGATGATGACATATTCATGAGTATATTATTTATTACTTTGTCTCGTAACCTCTCTTGAACCCGTAACAGTTTATTCCTCAGTGTTGGAAGTTAGCATTGGGTCGTTGTTCGGGTTATTTCAACATTTTTATCATTATATTCTTTTGTGTATAGTGGCGGTGATTTTATGAATGCAACTCCATGACCTAAATATTGTCTCGACACTGGTGTGACTACTCTGAATCGGGATCTTTGTCCTCCAAGAGTTTGATTTGGAATTTCATTGCTACCAAGTCTAAGAAATCGATTGATCTTTTGCTAGTTTACTACGTTTCTCAAAAAATGGGTTGTATCTCAAAAAAAAATTATGTGTGTGCAGTCATTCATGTGTAATAGGTGTACATAGGTGTTTTTTTCATTTTGGTACATGTTTTTGGTTTGGTGTGCTTTTCAGTGAGTCGCTTCTCCCGCTTATTGGGTCTTTCTTATTGTAGTCGTGTGTCTATTACCCCATTCTGTTGGTCTCACATGGATCATTGCTTCCCATAATACTAGGAATTTTTCCTCGGAAATATGGGTAATTTATGATCTGTTGGGTGAGTTGATATACCTACAAGGTATTTTTCGAGGACAAAATACAAAACAATGTCGCTAAATATTGTGTTGTCGTTGAGCTATTAACGCAAGGGTGATGACACTCATAAACTTACACTTGTAAATCTAGATTCACATCTTGTCGTTACGCAACTCAATAATCATTTATTCAATTATAAATCCACATTTTGAGATTGTGTATACGTATTTTTTTGTTGGAAAAACATTTTGATTTTATTACTCATCAACATATTCCTAGAGTGAATGAACACATTAAGCGACATAATGGGCTTTGACATTGTATTAGATAGACATTTGCATAATTTGTAAGCATCATCATATGTAAAAGATCCACGTAAGAAAAAATATATGTATATATATATATATATATATATCTCATGTTCTGTAATATGTGCATCATAAATCCAAAAAATATGTATGTACGTATTGTGTACGTAGTTTACATCTCGAGGACATCATGTCTCTCAAATATACAAATAAAATAAAACCTAGGAGTTCTAATCGAAAGATGTGGTGCTTCGTGATAACATGTCACTACCACATACTAGTGCATATCAAGACAGTGAATGTTGGTTGGTCGCATCCCTATGGTATGTCTTCGTGGTAGGTGCAAGGAACACTCGTCAAAATGTGCATAATCCAGAGACTCCCTCCCTGTGATCCCTCCAAAGTTACCTGCACACTATCTCGATGTCTTCCTGCTCGCGCCTCACCTTGAGGGGTAGAAATCGCAAGGGATTCGCCTCGCTATACGGTGACATACGATAGGTCTCTTCCGGGCGCGTATGTACTGCATGTGCATGTAGTTAATGTCAGAAACTATGCATAAATAAAAAAAATCATAATACTCATAAAACATAAAAAAATGAGTCTCACCCAAATCTTCATCCCAATATTCTCCCTCCAAAGAGTGGGAGGTCCGGATCATCGGTGCAAATCTATACCAAAGTAGGGCTAATCCCCACGACAATCGGTTGTCGATGGATCCAATCAAAGAATTTTGGTCTCCAGGGACATATGTTGACTTGCCTCGCCTCTTAGCGTCGAGTTGCCCATCGAGCCATGCTGTGGTTCTCTCATGGTAAAGTGTCGGGACTATGAGACCTCATGTCGCGAAAAATGGGTATTCATTCCAAGAAGAGTGATAACGTAATAGATCCATAACCAAATTTTTTCAATTTTGACTTCTTTCATTTTGTTAGGCTGGCACTTCATATGTATTGTTATGGCTCTCCGGTTCGCCAGAGTCGTGGTCGATGCCAAGAAGTCTACACCAAGAAGCAAGCTCGTGTCATTGTTAAGCGTCATGCTGAGTTCTGTGACCACGCAATCTCATGTGATGGTGTGTAACACCACTCTGTAGTCTCAAATCTAGGATAGTTATGAATATCAACTTTCCCACTTACCTCGATCCCTTCAGTATTCGGCTGGACATACCCTATCTATCACCATGGTCATGTTTTCTACGCACGGTGCAGTGCTAGTTAGGATTGGTGCTACTCCCTCTCCATGATAATCCCTGTGATGAAATACATACATGGAGACTTAAATCTCAAGTTCTTGAGGTCGAAGGATGAACTTCTCTTGATTTTTGCGATCCCCTATTTCGACTCAAATAGCTATATTAACTCTAGCTGGGCTCGGAGACATGGCGTTAGGAAGATTTTTTTCGGAATACAATTAAACAGAGCTTTCCAATGACTCTCTCATTTTCCATGGCCAGCTCATCTTCTTCGCTCCATGTTCCCGTGTATTTTCCATTCAATGGCTCATTTTTTCCTCTTTTACCTGTACAAAACATATTCATATGAGTGGTATTAGTCAATTTTGAACCTTAAATTTGTGAATAATTGGGGTTTTTGATTAGCATTTTTCCTAAAAATGAGTATGCACCATCAGCGCAACTATTTCCCAAACAGTCGCGCTCTAATGGGCACGCCCTAGTTTAAAAAATCGGGTGGTTAGGGCGACTGCGTGCCCCCAAAACCGTGCTATCTATTGTGTCCCCAATTTTTGCATTTCCTCTCCCCCAAAATTCGCGAAATTGAAAATTGAATATAGTAAGAAATGAATTAAAATGATGAGAGGGATCTCGGATCTTAGCTAGAGCTGATAGATTTGTGATTGGTTTCGTCGGACTCATGAGTTGTTATCATCACAAAGATCGTATCAATGAATGTGAACAACTATCGCTCCACAAGAGGTAAAAAGTGAAAAATTAATTATTTTTTACCATTTTTAGCATTTATAACTTTTTCACAACCCTAATTAGGTTTTCAGACATGTTTTTCAATTATTTTATTATATTATTTTGGAGAAATGGGTTTTACACATGTCTCTTGTGTAATAACATGTGTTTTTCATGCGAAAAATTATGAAGTAATCGAGTTATATTTTATACTTTTTCGAACTCGGTAAAAAACACCTGAAAAAAGTCACATCCGGAGTCATCTTTCGGCTCTTTTCGCACTCTCCAAAATTGGAAAACATTGCATCAAGATTCTTGTTGATTTGAACTCGTTAAATGGCTATGAAACGATATCCACCAGATATACATGTTAACTCCTTTTTTCGAAAATCCTTTAGAGGATGGATTATTTACGAAAAAGGAATACCTTAACTCTATCACGACTTAAGAGGTTCTCTAGAGACTACATTTTCCTAGCTTTTCGGACACCTTCGTGAGACTACCTACGAAAAGGGATTTCCTGTGCATTTTTTCTTTCTCTGTCTTCTTTTTCAAACTCTCTAAACATGAAAAGATGCTCGAGTTCTTCCTTTGTCGGACGTCATAGTAGTGATGACATCGGACTTCGTCACCATGATGTTATTCTTGTTCCTCCTTCCTAGGACTCGTGAAAATGTAATAGGTTGGATTTTTTTCCGAAGGAAAAACTTACAGAGTGTAAAGCATATTCTATTCCCTTCAAGCTTGTTTTTAAAAAATAATTGGGGTACTCGCTGCATAAAATGGTGGGGGGAAATGGAATCAAGTTTTAGTTATGCTAGTAGATAGGGTCATCGCTCTTGAACATGGCACTGGTCATCTGCATTTTTGTCGGGTTGGGGACATCTCATTTTCGTTATTTTTTCCTCTATTGGTTTGGGTAGTCTCTTTTGACCTCTCATATGCCCTCTTTGCCATGTCATCATGAGCCTTAGACCCTTTGATGTCAAATACCAAATCGAGTGTCGTGTTGTTGAGCGTATGTTCAAGAGAAGTTTGCCCTCTGCATTTTTCAACCTTCTCGATCTCCTATTGTTCTTGATCCAATTCCCTCATGTTCCTGCTCGTCTAGTGTGATGATGTGAGAAAAATATGGCTCTCCTTCGACCGAGTCACATCTGTTTCGACTTCATCTCATTATCCGGGAATTTGATCTGAGATACTCTCTAGTACCTTGGAACTGTGACATGCCTCAATGGTAGGTTTTTTTGCATTCGACGCAAGGTTCACATCATTGGCCTTCAATTGAGCTGATCTCTACGGATGTTTGACATCAAATCATTGTTCACATTCATTAGTTTGTACCTTTTGTACCTTTAGAGAAATTGTCATCATTGGTGGTTTCTCTTGCTTCATAACGACTTTCATCATTGGTCGGTAATCGAGATTTTCCCTGCATGTTCGAATCTCTAGCTCATATATTTGCATGCTCGAAATTGTACTTTTCGGGTTGAGATGGAGTGCAAGACTGGGTTTTCCCCGATAAATTCCGGGTCGCAAAGTTGTGTGGATTATTATGACTTATGACATCACTCTCTTGATTGGAATGGTTGTGACCATACCGAGTCTATTTACTTGACTCTTCCCTTCGGGATGGGTGTGTCACATACCTCGGATCCCGGTTTATGATACTCTACTATGGATGGTTTTTCCCGAGGCCACATGATTAATGTATCATGTATAATAGTTGTATTTTTAATTGTGGCCTTTCGACAACGTGTGTTTGGTTCAGAACGCATTCTCATAAATCATTTCACCCTTCCCTCTCTCTCGGACTTCATTCTTTAGGGGGCATCCGTGTTACACAAAAAATTTTCCATCGTCCACGGCAATCCCCAACTCAAACATTGGAGGGCTGCGTTTTTGTGACCAATAGCGAGCTTTCATGCTTTTGTCACAACACCATCCCTTTGAATGTCTGTAGGTTTTTATCCCTGGTACTGAAATTGTACGTAAAACGAATCTTACGGACATAAAATAAACAATATCGAGAGTGATAAAACATAAAATAGATAAACACGGAGATTTCCCCTGGATCCGACTAGGACGACTCAACTTGAGTTTTCATTATATTCCTTTTAGTGTTACAACACATATATACATACATTCAAAAGGCTTATACATAAACCAAAATCCATTAACCGCATGGATTAGAACATAACTACAGTTCCCGACGGATCTACAAAAATACCGAGAGGTCGAAAACCACCGCATCCTCAAAACCATGTGCAAACCCATGCACTAAACTCATGGGTGGATCTACCCACCAAAAAATAAGGACCAAAAAAAATTTTACGGGGTAGTTTCAACAGGGAGGGCTAGCACGCCCCCTATGACGCATGATGATCTAGTCCTAGAAAGAATACTACACACAAACCCAACATTCTCCCACTTCTTGTTTTTTCTTTTCCACGGGAGTACTACAAGATGCTGGGTAGTAGCTTTGACTTTGCAACAACCATTTTTCTCTACACCAAGAGAATTTCTAAGTGCTCATATACTTTTTCAATGCATTTGCAACATTCTTCAAAGTGTCCACCTTACTGCGAAGCACTCCTTTTAGCTTCAACAATATCTTCACAAAGTGATGTTAAACATCAATATGCTCTTTGAATGATAAGCAAGTGTGGTTCTTAGCTAAAGTTTCTACACTTTGTTATCAAAATCTATCCTCATAGCTTGTTGTACCAACCCCATACTTGAACACAATCTCCTGCCAACCAAAATGCTTCCTTGCTTGCATGAGTGCGTTGCTATGTATCTCGACCTGCGCTAGTTGAAAGAGCTACTGACTAGCATCGTATTTTCACATCATCCAAGCGAGCTCGCTACTCACCGGATAGGCTAAACACATACCGAATTGTAGATATTCTTTGGTCCGGATCTCCAGCCCAATCTACATCAACAAAACCACGAATGTCCAACACTCTTTACGATGCCGGGTAAACCCATAGTCCCTGGTGCTCTCAATTTTGTCTTCTATGTTAGCTCTATTTCCTTCATAATTCACCCCAAATAAAAATCCAACAATGGGGCAATTCCACATTTTTTCTAATTACTGAATGGCAAGTTAAATAAATAATTTGAGGGCTTTTAATGTGTCTCAAATCCTAGTAGATATGAGGGCATTAATTTTCGAGTTCTCTTATGTGGGAAGAAAACCCTTGTATCTTAACTACTCATTCTTGACATTATCATTCAGATGTGTAGCCCCTATAAATTATAACCATAAGGGTTATCATATTCGCTCACAAAGATTTGGGTCGAGAAATCTTTGTCTTTGACGATATCCTTCAAGTATGTCTTATTTGACTTAGTATTTCGAATACTATGGTTCCAAATCCACTTTATGGCTAGTCATGTATCAATGTCTCGAGCCTTATGGTCTTTGGTGACCCAACATTCACAAGTCGCTTTATCATTCACTCACAACGGAAATTGTATCACCATGAGCTCTTCGATCGTGTGCATATCAACAACCATTTCAAACCTTTGACCCTTGGTTAACTCAAATCGTGTATGCATATATAACTCAAGCCATACTGCAATATTTAACACAATAAACCAAACCTTTTAAATAGCCACGCAAGCGCTTTCAACCATGGCTTTGTGATATTACTATGATGTTTTATACTTCATTTCATTTCACTTAGACCCGCACATAGACTTCTGTGTCCTCCCAAATTTGATCGGTTGATGTGAGCATCATGCCGTTGTGGGTGATCTCAAATGCTCCTACGTGAAGTCTTGTGTTTTGTTGTTATGCCATTTGTTAACGCGCAGTAGAGCGCGTTGATAAAGCAAGGTCTTTTAAAACCGCTCAAGGGGAAACATGTCATTCACTTTGTGAGATCACGTTAATTTTTTCAAAAACGACTTACTACATTATACTTGCATCGAAAACCACACCTTTCCTCCAACCAGACTTTTCAGGTGTTCACTTCTCCTCGGGAGGTTCTGCAGCTTCTTCCTTCAGTCCAAGTTTCCATGAATTACTCTTCGGCTGATTCGATTCTCTCCATCGTGAATACGGTGGAAGCTCTCATACGTGACTCCCGAGCCAAAATTCCATTCGCCGTGTATAAAATGGGCGTGTGAATCTCCTCCGTAGATCGAACCCCTCGCTTCTTCCAAGACCAACTCCCCTCACCGGTCTGTGTGACTCCGTCGAATCTGACTTCTCTTGATTTACACATTTAGACAAATTTCTAAAGAATACATTCGGAAATAATTTTCCAATGCCTGGATCGATTCAAGCACATAGTCTCGTGGCTACATTCACTACACCATGCTACATCAGATTCATGATCTTAATCACTCAACTTTCACAGGTACAAGTTAGGATAATTGCACCCATGCCTTACTTGGGATGCCCTTGCTTAAGGGTTGACATCTTCGAGTATTGAACCCTGTATTGAAGTCTATACTCTATTCTTAACTCCTGTAAAATCGATATTGGCTACCTCATCGACTTTATTTTATTAGATATAGAGCCCCACTTAACCTCTTGATTTACACAACATGTGCCTACTCTAGGAGTCTGGCAAGAAGAACTAAGTTCTCCTCTCCAACGATACTTTTATTCAATTCTATGTCGATGCCTTACACGTGGCATCACTTCAATAACTCCACGGAAGGACTTTAATTCATATGTCTACTCTTATTCAATACACATCGGGACATCGACATGAATGTCGATTTCTACCAAAAGAATACTCCGAGTGCGATTTATCAGAACATAGCATTCGAATCCTATGTTGTCCTTACGTGGAATTCACCTACTATATGTAGAGCATCATTAACCCCGGATGACGCAGCACGTACTCCCACGCCTTCTAATACAATTGAGTTATTGAGTTGCTAAAAGCTATCCACGCATACGTTAACTTAATGAAGTTCATCTCACATAATTCGGACACATACTTTCCCTTACACATATCCAAATCCTTATTGAAATTTCGAAGACATTCAAGAAGAAATTAAACAAATCTGGGACACGTTACATTCTTAAAGAATTTCCTTCATAATAGATATGGAAGAATTACATACAACATCTCGTGTAGTTAGCAAGGTCTTCAATTACAGGTGGCTCTTCTCTATCTCTTATTTCGATCTCTCCACCGCTCTCCCTTTTACACTGGCGAGATGCCTACATTTTATACAAGAGATAAATGTTATCGATTCACCTCTTATAACTAAAGATTTCTAATAACTCTTAATATTCTCAGAATTCCTAAATTCTACACTCAACTCCCTCAACAACTACAAATTTCCTCTTCACCTTCCTAACTTATCAACTTCTCCTCTCATGTTCTCTAACCTGCGAGAACATTTTACAATTCCTCACTTTACTTTTTGTTCAAAATCACTAAAAATTATGATGAGAGAAAGTAAAAGCATAAGACCCCCTACGTCTACCTAGATAAAAAATTATTTGATGGTGCCTAATGCCCCCTGCGACTTTCAGATTCTCCCAAGCTTCTCAATTTTTTTCATGATCTCCGATCATGTGTCCTTTAAATTTCTGCCTACGGGATCCCATATCTTTGTGTCTTTGACTTGCTAAGCGAGAAGTTGCATCATTCTCTTCAGTCGATCGTCTCCGGGTTTCTAGAATTTGTTTTGTAAATCACCTCCAATGACTACTCTTTCCACAATCTTCTTTTTCCCTTCCTCGTACAAAAAATCCTGCAGTACTTGTTAGTCTGTGCCCTTCGGTCTTCTAATGTCTTCAGTTCTTTGTCCAACCTATCTTGTAGCTGTGGAAATTCCTCGTCTCTGCTATGCATGCTATCATTTTTTGCTACATGTCAATGACTGCTTCTTGTTCTCTCACGTCGCTATTAACATATTTGCTACTCAGTGCGAGCATCATTCCCCATGTCTGGCTCAGTCTGCCACCATGGGTGTTGTTGATGCCAATGTTTCATTAGGGGAATTTTTTAGGTCTAAAAATGGGCTCTCCTAAGGAAATTATAAAATAATAGAGGGAAAAAATCAAATAATATTTGATGTGACATCATCAAATTTTAGAGGAAAAATGGAAAAACTACTTTCTTCAACTCATATTTTCAACTTATCTCCAGTAGTTTTACTCAAATCCTAGAAAGCAGGGAGTACTCGTTGGATGTAATTTAATTCTTCGTCAAGGAGTAGCCCATGTTGCATACTTTTGATGGGTCCCTACTACATGAAAAATGAGAAATACATGAAAAAAACGTGATTGCAATCACATTTTTTATGTATTTCTCATTTTTCGTGTAGTAGAGTTCATCGAAAGTATGCACACATGGGTACTCCTTGGATGAGATTAGGAGTCCGAAAATCCAACAAGCACTCAGCTTCGAAATTTGAGTAAAAATTTTGGGAGATAAGTTGAAAATGCGAGTTGAAAAAGTAGTTTTATTATTTTATTATTTTTTTAATATTTTTACCCTTTTCATTTAAAAAATGGTGAATCATCCCCTCATGGTTGACATCATCATCTTGAATCCTATTGGTTGTTATAAAGTTTATTTTTGTTGCACATTTTTCTTATGAGGCCCATTTTAGATCTCAAAATTCCCACAATGCTTCCACCTTTGGACATACGAGATATCATTTAAGATATCTCCCTCTGCAACATTTTTATTTTTTCTGTCTCCGCAACCTCATTCTTAGAAAATAGATCGACATTTAATTTCTATCAATATTAACATACTCATCCGTAATACTAGTAAATAGAATTTGATTCTGTGAAGCTAGATCCCAGCTCCTCTTTTCTTCACAAATCTCTCTGAGCCTCCTTGCTCTAGTGTTCCAGCATTTTATTTCTCTTGATAATTCCTCCGAGTCAGACGATCTGACTGTCTCCTTGCTTACTTGTTTGCATCTTCAACATCTTGTCAATTTAGCTTCAATATCTTCCTCTTCTTCTTGGGGCAATCTTCAACAACTTCCTCTCATTCTCTTGATGGATTCAGAAATCCAATCGTGTGTTCTTCTAAGCTTCTGCATTTTTCATCTTCTCTCGACGATATAATGTTGATTCTTCTTCATCGTGTCATTGCGTTTTTAAAAATCTATCCACCAATTCTTTCTTGTGAATTCACTTACCATCCATATGTTGAAATCGGCTTCGAGTATCTTCATCTTCTATCGAAGCATATGGAGATGTTGATTTGCTTTACTCATGAGGTCATCGGCTAGCCTCTTTCTCTCATCTTCTTCATGAATGCTCTTTTACTTTGTGATTTATCAAAATTATGTCCTTCATTTTTTCGAATCATTTTTTTTCTTATCCTTTGTTCTTCGAACATCATTCATGGAAATTTCGCTTTTTCTTCGCTTCTCTCGACGAAATTCCCTCAGTCACAATTCCTCTACTCTCTCAATTCTCTTCTGATGAAAATCCAACCTCCTATACACAACTCCACAACTTCAATAGGAGTAGATTTTTGGAACCCTATACAATCCTTTACATGTCATATCGCCTGTTCTCGACCAATCATCATCGTTGGTCCTTCTCTATCTGCTTTCGACGTCTCGTGATATCTTCATCCGACTCTTCTTTATTCATCTCTTCTGCGAGAGTTTCACTATCTCGACATTGATCCGAACATATATCAGATTCAATGTATCCTCCTCATCAACAAACTCTGTAAGCTTGTCCATCTTCTAAATGGTGTACCCACAAACACACACAACTTTTTAGTTTTCAAATCACTAAGACCTTTCGATCTTGGTCATTTCTGCCCCAAGCACTCTTTGAAAGTATCTCACATGGAATCTTGAATTTCTATCATGCCTTAAGAAATCTATGTTATTCTTCCTCTCCTGGGTATCTGTCATTACCTCACATTTGTTAGACTCAAAAACACAAGTCCCTCACATCATCCTGGGCTTGTCCTGGAACAACTCACGAACTCCTCACTGACTTCCTCTCTTCAGGCAAGACAAGCTTCTTGCTACCTCGAGAAGTATTCATCATGTCTTACAAGTTCTCTTGTAGATCTCCACTCTTCATCCAAGCCTACTGTTCTACTTCACAAGTAGAAATTTATTCTTTCAACTCAAATTGCTTTGAGTTGTGCTCTAAATAAGGAAATCTTCTTTTGCCTCAACCTCCAGCTGTAATGGTTGCCATTTCACAGCTCTTCCTCATGACACAGCCAACTCTTTGACTTTCATCTATCATCTCTCTCCAGCTTTATAAAAGCTTGCTCTGTAATCTTAGCTATCTCTTCCCACTATTCTTCTTCATCATCGCTGATTTGTCCTTCATGCCATTTCCTTTTCTTTGACATTTTCTTTCTTTCTTCCGACTCGTGGCCTCTCTCGTAACCTGTCGCAATCTCTCATTGTGGCTATCGGTAGCCATTATAATCCTTCAAGCTGCACTAAGCCTGTCTCGCAACAACAAGCTCTCTGTGCGCAGCTTACCTCACTAATCCCTTCCTCGGATCCAGATTTTGTAGCATCTTGGTCCCCCGTACATGTTTGGAACCTGTCGGGCACTCTCTTCGCTCTTCCCAAAATTCACTCTGCAACTTTCCTCAAGAACACCTCTCGCTCTCTTCTCATCCAACCTCCCGATGGGAATTTCTTTCCGAGGTCTACGCACACTTCTTCTCCATCGCGATTCCCTGTGCGTAGGGCTCTTTCTATCACCACGCTCTCAAAGCCGTGATGCAGCTTTAAACCCTAGATGTCTTCAATTTCCTACGACTCTAACTTCTACGAAGCAACTTCTTCAATCAGAAAGTTAAAACACTACCCACCTTCTCTTGAGAGCAACTGTAATTGTTCTCTTTATCTAGACTCTAGCTGAATATCAAACTCAGGTGCCTTCATTATCAAGCTCTTGTCAACTACAATTCACGCAAACATAAAATACACATTAGATTTAAATTTATCCTCCCGTAAGATTTCTACATGATCTTGTCTTCCACTCACCTCTCGCAAATCTTGTTCATTGTGTACTTTGCACTATCGGATCTTGGAATATGATCTTCGCCCTTTCAGAATCTATAATTACTCTTCAACAGCGTTGGAACTTCAAAACTTCTTCATTCTCTTATCACACGCAATGTATCTCCGCATCGTCCGCAATTTCATCGGTTCCACAAGTACGGTTTCTTTTCCATTCACTTAGACTTAGACCCTTTTCAAAAGAACTATTCCCTGTACGATAATACCACTCCGATGCCCGAGTCAAGCTATAGTCCCCTGGTGCTCTCAATTTTGTCTTCATGTGTGCTTTTATTGCCTCCATAATTCACCCCAAATAAAATCCAACAATTGGGAAATCTCACATTTTTTCTAATTACTTGAATGGCAAGTTAAATAAATAATTTGAGAGTTTTAATAGTCTCAAATCCTAGAGATTTGAGACGATGATTTGAGTTCTCTTATGTGGAAGTATAAACCTTGTATCTTAACTTCTCATTCTTGACATTATCATTCATATGCTTGACCCCCTATAAATTATAACCATAAGAGTTATCATATTCGCCTCACAAAGATTTGGGTCGGGCAATCTTTATCTTTGCACGGGAATCCTTCACTTATGTCTTATTCGACTTAGTATTTGAATACTATGGTACCAACTACTTTATGGCTACTTGTACCAATGTCCTGAGCTCTTATGGATTATGACTCAACGTTCACAAGCAAGCCCACCTTATCATTCACCATGGCGAGGTTGTATCACCATAGGCCTTCAATCGATGCGCATATCAGCAACCATTCCAAAGCCTTTGACCTTGGTTAACTCAAATCGTGTGATTGTACATATATAAGCTTTCAGACCTATGCAATATTTAACACAATAAACCAAACCTTTTAAACATCCATGAAAGCGCTTTCAACCATGGCTTGTGATATTACTACAGTGGTTTATAATTCATTTCATTTCTCATTGACCCGCACATAGCTTGCCTCCCAAATCTGACGGTTGAAGGAGCATCGGCTGTCGGTGTGGGTGATCCAACGCTCCTAGTGAAGTCTCACATTTTCTTGTGATCCGAGTGTTAACGCACGAGAGGAGGCACGATGAGCTAGTCTTTTAAAACCACTCAAGGATGTGTGTCATTCACTTTGTGAGATCCGTTAATTTTGCAAAACAATGACTTACTTTCTTTTATACTTGCACAAAAAACTCCTTTCTCCAACTAGCTTTCACTATTCACTTCTCCTTGAGGTTCTTCTTCTTCCTTCTGTTCGAGTTCCATGAATTACTCTTCGATGCGGTCGATTATCTCATTGTGAATACGGTGGAAGCCTCATGCTAATGAAACTCCGAGGCCGGACTTATATTTTCCCGTGTATACAATGGGTGTGTGAATCTCCTTTGAGATCAAACACCTCAGCTTCTCTTCCAAGACCAACTCCCCTCGAGAGTCTATTGACTATCCATCGGATCTTCTTCTTCTGTGATTTACATTCTAGACAAATTTAAAGAATACCTTCTAATCATTTGCCAACGCCCCTGGATCGATTCGCACACAAAGAGTGTTCGGTGGGCTAACTTCTCCATAGCCCACAACACAATTCATGATCTTAATCCTCAATGCATAATACGTTCGTGATAGTCGCACCCATGCCCCTACTCTTGGATGCCTTCTTAAGAGGTTGACATCTTTCTGAGTATTGAACCGTTTGTATTGAACTCGATTTCTCATTCTTTAACCTCCAAAAGCCGATATTGGCTACCTCATCGAATTTCTTTTATTGGGGACATGCGTAGCCCCACTCAACCACTCGATTTACACAACATGTGCCTATACTCCCGAGAGTCTCCAAGAAGAAGAAATTTCTCCTTCCAACGACGAAACACTTTTATTCAATTTAACGCCAATGCCTTACACGGAGCATCACTTCAATAACTCCACACAAGAATTTAATTCATGTATGCCTACTCTTATTCAATACACATCAGAAATTAACATGAATGCTGTCGCATTTCTACCAAGATACGCGCGAGGTGTGATTTATCCCGAACATAGATTCGAATCCTACACTATCCTTACGAATTCACCTACTATATGGTGTGAGCATCATTAACCCTTGGATGACGAGGAGTACGATACTCTTCCTTTCCTAATACAATTGGTTATTGAGTTACATAAGCTATCTACACGTAAATTAACTCAACAAAGTTCATCTCAGCTGCAAATTCGGACAAAAATTTCCTTACACATATCCGAGATCCTTATTGAAATCCGAAGACATTCAAGAAGAAATTAAAAAAATCTGAACACATTAATTCAGAAAAATTTCATTCATGTAATAGATAGAGAGAATTACATACAACATATCGGTCATGCGTCAGTGTCTTCAATTATAGTGGCCCTTCTATCTCTACTCTCGGGATCTCCTCCACCGCTCTCCCTTTTACACTACAGACTACCACGCATTTTTTTATACAGGATAGACTAGATAGATTCACCTCCTATAAAAGCCTAATAACTCTTAAGATTATAAAAAATTCCTGTAAATTTAGACTCAACTCCCTCAACAACTAAAATTTCCTCTTCACCTTCCCTAACTTTATTTCAACTTCTCCTCTCATGTTCTCCTAAGCACGAGAGAACATTTACAATTCCTTTAATTTTTATTCAAAAATCACTCAATAATTATATGAGAAATTAAAAGCATAAGACCCCTATGTATACTTAGGTACAAAGGATTTGATGGTGCCTAATGCCCACGCATCACTTTCCAATCTGGTCTTCCCTAGTAGCGACAAGCCTATAGTCACTAAGTACACATAAATATTTGAGCTCCTTCTTGCTTCGTTTCAGTGCTCCTTCCTTGGGTTTGACATAAACACGCTCAATACTCCCACTACATGTGCAATGTCTCGTCTAGTACATACCATTGCATACATCGAAAGCTACCCACTACACTTGCATATGTGAACATGGGACATATCATCCCTCTTCTTCTTGTGTCTTGGGACACTTGTTTAGTAGACGAAATTTGTACCTATAGTAATCTAAACATTCAACCGGTTTACTATCCCGCATATTGAACCTCTATAATATATTCTCGACATAATTTCTCCGGTTTAACTAGAGCTTCCTCTTGCTCAATCTCTTTTAATTTCCATGCCCGCAATATATTTTGCGAGCACCAAGATCCTTCAGTGTCGAATTTGAGAGCAGGTTGGGTCTTCAAATCCTGGAGTAATTTCTTTGTCACTTTCAATTAACAACGATATCATCCACGTACGAGAGACCAAATGAAATAATACTGATCACCAATTAATTCTAAAATAAACATGGTGATCCTCCTTTCTTCTAATGAAGCCCAAGTCTCAGCATGTATGCAGGTATCAAATTACGATACCACATCCTTGATAGACTGCTTTTATAACCCATACAAAGACTTCTTTAACTCTTGCATGCTAATTTTTTCTTCTCCTTCACCATAAAGCCTTTAGGGTTGTTTTCACGTAAATCTCCTATTCCATATCACGTGAAGAAATTTTGTCTCTACATCCATCTATTCTACCTCAAAATCAAATTACGGCAACGTATAAAATTAAATCTAATAGAAGTAACTTGGCGACGGGAGAAAAAATATCACCAAAATCAATTCCGGCACACGGGAATAACCTTTTTGCTACCAACCGAGCTTTGTATTTCTCCATAATTGCCTACTACATTCACCTGCTTATACTTCCCATTTTCTCCGATGGAAGCTTCCTTCCGGTAGTAACTCACAGGATCCCATGCCTCATTTTTTGATGCAAGGGATCGCCATTTCATCAACCATGGCCTCCTTTTATAGTTTTCCATCCTCTGAATCTACTACCTTCCCTTGAGCGATCTTTTGGGATCATCATTAGTTATATTTCAAAGAAAAATTTCTAAACATAAAGTAGATAGACTATACCTTTCTCGTTGTCTTCTTTCCCTAAGGCTAGCTCTTCTCATCGACTAGAGCTTCAGTGGCTCTTCCTCTTCTAAGTCTTATTCGTCAGTAGAGTCCGATTCATCCTCCTTTAGCTTCAAACTCTATCTTCTAGTGTTCCTTTTAGTAGGGACTTCCATGTTTAACAAACATCTTTCACCTCTCTAAACACCAAACTCTCGGCTATACACAAACTTCCTTGTTTACGGGTTCCAAAGCTTGTAACCCTCTTTTAAACCACATCCTTATACCCAATAAAGATGCACCTTTCGGGATTTATTATCCAATCCTGGTCCTTTTCTCCTTTGGAACATTTACATACTGGATCACATCCAAATACTCCCTCGGATGTGGAAAAGAGATAGTTTCTTACCGGTCCCATACCTCATGTGGAGTCTTATCCTCCAACGGCTGATGAAGGTGATTTGTTATATCGTAGTAACATGCAGTCTCAACGCTTTGCCTAGAATTCTTTTTCCTAACACAATTGCCACCGAGCATGATTATTTCCTTTTCCATCGACGATTCTCATTCATTCTTTCTACAAATGCTGTTTTGATGAGGTGTGTGTGAGTAGTATTTTGCCGTGCTATACCACACTTCATACAGAACTCTTCAAATTCCTTCTGCTGAACTCCCCACCATTATCATCCTCAGTACCTTTATCTCTCTTCTGCGGCTCTCAGTTTTCACACCGAGACCTTAAATCTCTTTAAATCTATCAACATGACTATCTTATTCCTCGAGATATATCCATGTATTCCTTGAGAAGTCATATATGAATGAAACATAGACACAAAGACTTGCCGTGTGCTGATGAATACGGACGCAGTCCAAACACATCATAGTGCACAAGCCTCTAATATCTTGTTCGCCCCTCTTAGCACTAGAAGTAGAAACTCATCCAGTCACTGGCTTCCCATATACACTACAATAGTTCACGGGGTAATTTTAAATCTAGAGAGATATTAGACATACCTTCTACCATAACATTTCACGTACGGTGTCTGAAGGCCCTTCTCTCCAATATGTCCAAGCCTTTGATACCATAGCATGGTCTTTTTCTCGAGAGACCGCTAGGCTTTCTCCTCCACTTTCGGGAACACGGAACTATTGAACCCAACAATAAAAATTTTGCCTTGAAGCTTGTACATATTTCCAATCCGAACTCCCCGCATTAATACCAGTGCTCCAAACCATCTTACAGTGGTATCTTTCTCGAACACTATTTTTACACGTGCATCATCCATCTTCCTTACGAGGTCAATTTCTTGTCACGCACAAATGTGCGGAGACACAAAGGGAACTGTTTCTAATCCTTCCACCTTGCTAGATTCAATCCTTGAATTTTCCACGTATGATGATTCTTCCCTTCCCTATCATCACCTAATAATACATCACCACCATCATATTTCTCATACTTGTAGAACCATGCCCTATGGGGGAGTGAAGTGAAATGATGCACTCGAGTCAATCAACCATGACCCATGATCTACATGTGTATTTTAAGAAGAACCCAAATGCACATCCCCACCTTCATCCGAGGTGGTTTTTCTCTGCGCGTAAGGAGCATCATCATATCCTTTCCTTTCTCAAGAGCTTTAGATCCATGAGTCCTTTTTGTAGTGCCCTTCCTTTCCACATTTCCAACACACCTTTACAAACTTTCCAGGGAGATTTCAGATCTCCCACTCGAAAAAATTATTCTTGTTTTTGTTACTGGAACCTTCTCGTATAGATAAGGCATCTCCATTCTACCCTCCATATTTCTCTATCTCATTTCCCTCCTTTCGACGTCGAAATATGAGACATTGTCATCGAAAATTCAAGGTAGTTGTGATTGCTACCTATTGCAATAACCAGACTGTCTGCACGATACGGTAGAGAACACAACAAACTAATTCACTAATATTCATTTAATATTTTAATAATATCAATAGATAACAACTAATCTCGCATTATATGATCAAGGTATCCGTGATGTCTCTTTCATCGAAGTCTCCATCCTTCATCCTCAAGTTATATAGCCTTTTCTCGCAGAACAATTTATTCACCAGAGACTTAGATTAGTACAAAGTCCCTAGCTTGTCCCACAATGTCTTCACCCAGTAGCTTCCCCAAATACATTCAACAATGCTCTGAATACTGAGACACACAACCGTATTAGGTGCTCTTTTACTTTCTAGATCCAAATTCTTCGGTCTTCATCGACATCATCGTTGGTTTATGTACTGGATCTACCACGATCCACTCGATATTTATCCACCAACAAATCCTCCATCTTGAACTTCCACAAATCAAAACTGCGACCATTAGATTTTCTTAATCTCTGTCTTCTGACTTGCTCACCATATTCTTTCACTCACAAGAATTGATCCGCAGACTGCCACGCCTTCGAACGAGGGTCTCACTGCAACTCGCAGAAAAAACCCCTGCGTAACAAGTGGGTGTCCCCCTTGGACTAAAACTACTACGATACCAAATGTAGGTTTTAACCACGTATAGAAATTGGGTACAAACAAATCTTGCAAACGAGAAAATAAACAATAGCTGATGAGCATAAAACATAAAATAGATAAACACGAGATTTTCCCCTAGTATCCCAAATCTGGGATCGACCACCTTGATTTTTCATTATATTCCTTTTAATGTTAAAACACACACGATATATATAGATACATGTCAAAGCATATGCATAAACTAATCCTTTAACCATATATTAGAACATAACCGTAGTTCCCTTGACAGGATCTACAAAATAGCAGGCTGAAAACCATCGTACCCCGAAAACCATGTGCAAACCCATGCACAAAACCATGGGCTGGATTCGCCCACCAAAAAATACAAGGAACAAAAAAAATTTTTGCGCGCGGCGCAGACTCTAATAGGGGGGCTACCGCTTCCCCTGTGGCACCCTCCCACTGGTAATTAGTCGTGGGAAAGAATATAACGTAAACCCAACATCATCCCCTTTATGATGAAAGAAATGTTCTTATCGCTGACCCATTCCTAAAGCAAAGGTCTTGTAAAAATCCCCTATTTTTTTCCTTGGCACGAGTAACTAAGCATTAAACACCGACACCAATATATTTATGGAATGTTTTTTTAAAAATATGGCAGTTTCCCATTCTGCAACCACCTTGAGAATGAGTTTCGTGTTAGGGAGTGGTTGAATTGAAACAACCATAGACTCCTTAGTTTCGTTAGTGGTTTACACTTTCACTTGGAACTCTCCTAAAGAATAGGACTCCCTCCCACCTTTGTATGGATCCCAACCTCCTTCTTTTCCTCTATATAAAAGAAACTCTCTCTTTTAGTAGAAGCAGTTTAAGCCCAGGCCAGGAGAATTATACATACTGATCAGTTGCAGTCTTGCTAGAGGAGATAGAATTAAGAATAAATGACATTGAGTAAGCTTGAGTCGATAGACTTCTAAGAAAGCTTCGAGTCTTGTCTAGATTTCACGACCAACATTTGGGATAGCACTTTTCTATGAACCCCACTTTGGAGGAGTATCTACGACGCCAAAGCATCGGTTGTACTCTTCCTTCTATTAATTTATATACATGACTATTGTTTTGCGTTCCACTATTGTGTTATGAGATGTTTATTTGATGACGTATATGTTTAGCACTCTTTGGTGGCTAGAATGAAACTATTATTTCCATATGTTGTTCTTGTTCTTTTGTCATGTGTGCATGTATCTAAGCATAGCAGTTGAATGGATTGTGCAGTCTAAGGTAGGAAACGAGTGTCACTCACTTCTTTCTATAATGGTCAATAATGTTGGATTTCTAAAGTGCAAGGTCAATCTACCTTTCTTTCCTTCATTCATTAACTAGGAATAAACACTTTAGCATTTACTTTTGTTACTAGATCCACCCTAGGGGCTAGAGGGATCATCTGTCATCACAGAGATTTATCTTTCATATACTAATTCTATTTTCCAGAGCTCTAAATTGTTTACTTCGCAGTTAGGTTTAGCTTATTGTGGCAGAAGTCTTGTAATGAGAAATGTATTACCTGTATGTAGGGTGTTCTATTGTGGTACCTTTCCAGTTATCATAACTGCTGTATTTGTTTCCAGAACACTGGGGTTCTTAAAATATCTCCCTAAACCCACATGGAAGAACAAATCCATTGAAGCTTTAAACCACAATGTTTCTATGGACCTATTGGGTGCTTAACAAGTGTCTTTAAAAAACTCCTAATTGGCTCACGTTAATTATCAACCGGGGTAAGTCCTTTTATCTCAAGCGTGTACACAATATGCGCAACAAGCTATCCATACAAAGAGTAATGCTAAAGCCGATCGTTTAATATAGATGCGATCATAAATCTTGAAGCTTTTAAAGAAAGTGATTCATCTAAGAATTATAGCCCAAAACTATGATTCATTCTTAATTCAACTAATTCAAATGACAAATCAACAAGAGCACTAAAGCATTAAGCTGAACTCTTTAAGCGAGATCTAAACTAGTTGAAAAGAATAAAGTATTGAAATAATTGTTCACGCTTTAAATAATCAAAACCAATTCTTTTAACTAGCAACTAATTGTTTAAGGAAATAAATTGGAAAATGCGTATTCAATGGAAATAAATACTGAAATCCGAATTATCAAGTACTTTCATTTCGTAAAGTGGAAAAAGAAAAATACACTTGCAATAAAATGGAAGTATGGTATAGGGATATAGTACAGAGATTCACTAGAGATCGGACCCTTAACACAGACGAAATCATTGTCATAACTATACGAGAATATTTGAATGAACAACAACGTGAATTATATATTAATCATCACAATCAATTAAAATCACAATCCGATCTTGTTGTTCAGAACTACGTTCTTTGAATTAAAAAGTACTAATTATGCAAAAAATGAATGATACATCAGTATTTTAGAACTAGCTCTCTCCTCATGGTCGTTTATATGCCAAAGGAAAGATAAGTGTGATCCCTCAAGATCGATATCTCCGAGGGATCCACGACAAACATGCTATTCTCGTGATAGTTCATTCATTGTTGTGCACATAATCCTTATTGATTTGTTCCTCTGATTCGACCGCATTTAACACATCTTTTTTCCCGTGATGAAGTCCTCGCTATTTCTTGTACATTTTCAGAGCATAAAAAGCAATCGAGAATTAGTTTGGATCAGTTAAACTCATACTTCAAGATCATTTTTCATCAAAAATCCTTCTATTATATTATTATATCATGGCACAAGACCGATAAGGAAGAGGAAAAAAGGACAAAGGTAATCAAGAGTAAATACATACCTATTTCAAAGGGCTCACACGATACTCCCCCTGCTTACCTTTTTTCATGTCCCCATGAAAAATAAAATGAATATTTTATGTAAGGAAGTTAAGGAGTAGGCTGGATAAAATTAGTCCAGTAGTAGGCACTGAGACACATGATGTCGAGCCAATTTTTCAAAGGTCAGTCTCTTCTTGTCCTTCGGGTAACTCATAATCGGGGTGATACATTTCAAGAGGATACTAAATAATGGGGCCTTTCCTAAAGTGACATCCCCACCCAATAGGGTCTTTCTCTGTAATAGAAGATTGTTTTCATGGGACTAATACCATCTCGTAGAAACTTTCGAAATTTCCATAATTCAATGGATCTCTTTCATTAACATTGTTTCTTGAAACCATCCATCTCATTTTGGATGCAACCGTGGAGATGTTTCTGATGAATGGAGAGAAATATGTTGTTCCTTTTTGCACAATTTCCTTATGTATGGGCCCCTCCAAAATTTTAAGCTAATCGACATCTTGTTTTCATCGGTATTTTGATGATTAGTAAAAAAAATTTAGAGGGTGAGTAGGTTCACTTCCTTATCAAAATATCTAAGTTGTGTTCCTGTCCTTTGGAATGAATTATAAGCCTTCAACCACATGAGTTGGTTGATCGCGAAAAGAGATAAAATCCCTTAAATTGAATATCTCCAATAAAAGGGCTATGATTCACATCCACTTCTTTATCTAATATGAAATTATGCAAATAAAATTCACAAAGAGGCCTTTCTACCTTTACTCCATGTATCTTACAACAATTTATAAAATCCTCCATCGTCTTGACTCAAGTAACTGGATTACTGCGTACTAACAACTTTTATTTTTAATAATAAAACATCATTACTTAGTAAAACAAAACATAAGTCGATGTAGGAGATTGACGAGTCAAGATATTCGAATATAATGAATGATTGTGTCAGTCGATCATCGATGTTGTTCGACTTGATTTTAGCTTTTTATCTGCGTTTAGTTCTTCTTCTGTCTAGCCTTACTTCAAAAGCTCCCATTCTCCTATATATAGGGGCTAATTCCCTCAATTATTTTTTGTAAATTCGAGTATTGTTGGCAGGGGAGACTTTTTCTATTGATGTCGCTCTAAAGCAAGTTGGTCTTGCGTCATTTCTTCTCATAAAGTTTTTAAAATAATAGGGCTCATTGTACATGACAAGAAGTCATGGATTTCCCTCACCGAGTCGAGTGCCAATGCTATGAGAGAATACCTCTCCGATTTTTATTTCCTTATTGTGGAGCACCAACTTCTCCATGTGAATAGCCGCATTTACCTGAGTTTCCATGTAAATTAACCCGGGTGGCTATCATTTCGAGTGGGAGTGAGTTCGATACGAATTGCTATTTATTTATTCTCACATATTCTTGTTTGTGTAGCTGCGACAGGTTACCTTAAGAGCGGTGTTACGAGTCTTACGAGCTTTTTAACTTCTCGTCGTAGCCTTCCGATTGTCTTTCGCGAGCTTTTGGTATTTTTGTCGTAGCTTCTTAAGTTTTTCTTTCGCTACTTGGCGCTTTTGAGGAGCATCACTCCACTAACTGAGTTTATCAATGGTCTCGCAGTTGCTCGTTGATCATCGAGGGTTGTGTCCTAAAAGAACCGTAGTACGCCTCGACCGGTTGTTCTACTTGGTGGCTAACTCTCTATGTCTACAGACTTGTCATCGGGGTCCGCTCATGGACTGTATTCCAAGGGAATTGTGTCACTAGACTGAAGTTGTCAAATTCCCGAATGATTTTTGTGTCCATAGCCTCCGGAGATGGCGGTGTTTCCATATGCCCTGAAATTCTCTAGGACTTGTGTTTCCATTCGCTGAGACCAAGTGGTCCTCTAGGGTTGCATATATACATTAAGATTTGCCAGACCTCGGCCATACCCTATCCCTATCTCTAGAAATCCGGTTTTGCTTTAATTTCTAGTTCATTATTATAATTTCGTTCTTATTCTTGTTCTAAATTGGCCTCTTCTTGGGTGCCATTCTTCCGAAACTGGGTGACTCTTCTTTAGGTTATGATTCGATTCGGCCTTCTTCTTTGGGTTCTTCTTGAGTTATTCTTCAGAACGGGGTGCCCCTTTACTGTCGCATTCCAGAGCCTCTTATCCTAACTATGGACTGGTTGTCTCCATGAGGTTGAGTTGCTTTCTATCCCGAAGATTTGCGTACGTCCTTTAGATGTTACTGTTAAATTATTACAAAATTCCCTGCATTTATGGGGTTCAACCTTTGAATGAGCTTAGCCTTACTTTCTTTCGAAACAAGGTTCTACTGAAAAGCTTCTCTTCCACAATTTCGAGGTGTTGGATTACTGGTGGTTTGCATGCTCTCTAGGGTCGTCATGAAACCATCCCAGAAGTTAAGTCTGTATTGAACCAGAGCTATTACCAATGATTAATCTAGTCAATCCATGGTGACTTATTACAGCTTTAGAGGTGTCTAGCCCTGTCTTATTCTATTCAACGGTGATCATGCGGTGAAAGAATTCAAAAAGATATGACGGTTAACAATGAGTTTTTTGTTTCAAGACAACTAATAGTTTAAGTTGGTCTTTGATCTTACCACATCTTGGCATCCATACGTAAGTAATGTAGTATTTGGATAATTATTGCTAATTATTTCCTTGGTTCTCCCGAAGAAGATGGTTGGATTCCTTTTCCTTCTCTGATCATTTCTCTTCTTCACCTGCTCTTTGAAATTTTCCGCCGCATCTTGCGACGTAGCATGTTTTTGTGACCATATAGTTCCTCTCCTGTCGACAGCATTTGGTATACTTCAACTATTACAACATCTATGGTCGTAATTCTTCTACCTTTCACCATGGATTCCCCATCTGTACATGATATTTGTAGAAATTCTATGGCCAAATTTCTCATTTAAGGGTACAAATCTATGAGATAGGATATCCACTCTCCTCTTTGCTCTCGCTCTCTCTCTCCCTGATCATAATTTCCACTCGGGCTCTATCGAGACCTCTAACACTAAAGGTTCATGGAACACTCGCCTATAGACCATAATTCTTGAATTCTTTCCTACTATTGCAAAGGATGAGGTGTAATGAAAAAAATGCGGCAGAATGCGAAAAAACACGAGCAATACTGATACGACAGCAACACTTAGGAGCGATAGAACAATAAGTTATTGTAATAGCTAAGTGTAGTTGATATTAATTGTGTTATTAAATTTTCAAGCATGTTATGATAATCATGGAATATTTTACTTCAGTCAATGAAATAAGGACGACAGCGTACATGAGTGTAATAGAAATTCAATCCCCCTTCGAAATGAGAGGTTACCCTAAGTCGAATAGATGGGGAATGGTTATTACGACGATAGAATAGAATATAAGGATGAAGGGTACAGTATTAAATGGAATAGAGTACATAAATAAATTATAGTAGAGTAAGAGAGATGGATAGAGTAAAAGCGGTAGTGTATAATCATAGTAAATGACAAGAGACAAGATGCTTTTGATGATGATAAGTTATGATGATGAGAAAAGGACAACAATATGTACAAAAGGAGGCTTTGTCGATGATATTCAGATGTGACATACGATATGATTGAGTAAAAAAAATGAATGCATGCATAAAGGTTCAAAGTAGGGAAACTCGTTTAAAGGCAAATAACTACAAGATAAAAAGATAAACGAAGAGAGGGTATTATATAGAGAGGTATTGATTAGCAAGAAATAGAACTTGTCACATACAAACGGAAACTGCTGCTGAAGGCATCCATATCACTACGATGGAAGTTTCTTTTCTAACCCATGTGAGCTAGGATCCTCAATTTATAATTGAAAATTTTCATTGTTGTTTCTACAGAAGAGACCAATGTGTTGGCGTGGTAATTGGGAGGATAACCGATCACCTGCCATTCTACTAGGAAGTAGCAAAATTGGCGTGGTGTGCTCATGTGATGAGACCTCCTATTCCAAGGATGTTTTATCCATCCAATGGATCATAACCTTGGTGTGGTGGCCACTATTGGGAATGTCTCATCATGCTGAGATCCTTATGAACATGGTAGGTTGGCTCTTAATGAGACCCCCTATCCTCTATCACTGTGAGATAAAATTTAGTTGTCATTATATTTTTTATGATAAATAGAGGGAGGCTCAGTACTCCTTTAAGAGTAGGGACTCATGTAAGAAGTTGAAGCATGTCAATAATAAGAAAAATTATAACCATAATCCCATTGATAATAGACGGAGAGAATTATAACCGAGGGAGAGTAGAACGGCAAACATGGTAAAAGATGATCAATCAATACTGTATATAGTAGAAATTTCGATGACAAGTAAAGTGGAAATATATAAAAATTGCCCTTTCAATTTTTTTAATTCTATCATCAAGAAGTTGTCTTTGTCACAGAGATCATAATGTTAAAAATATTCACCTTCTTTAATAAAATCCAGTACTATTATCCACATGACGATCTGTACTTCAAGCCATAAAAGGAATCAAAGAAATGAGGTGAAATGAGCTAGGAATAAGTTCATAAGAGGAAAGAGGTGATTGTGAAATATATATATATATATATATATAAAGTGTTATTCGAGAACACTACAAATTGTACATGAGAAACAAGGGTGTTGTTTCAAAGATTGGAACAAAAAAGACAAACAAAGAGAATATTGTTAGAAGATAGAAACAACAAAACCAAAAAGTGTTGTTCACGAAGATGGAAAAGCAAAATCAAAAAGTGTTGTTTCGAAGATGGAACAACAAAATAAAAAAAAGTGTTGTTACGAAGATGGAACAACAAAACCAAAAAGTGTTGTTTTGAAGATGGAACAAAAAAACCAAAGTGTTGTTCGAAGATGGAGCAATTAAAACCAGAAAAGCGGTTATCCGAAGATGGAACAACAAAATCAAAAAGTGTTGTTCCGAAGATGGAACAAAGAAACTGCAAAAAGTGTTGTTCGAAGATGGAAATCGACAAAATAAAAAACTCATTGTTCCAATGATGGAAAAGAAAAAACCAAAAAGTGTTGTTTTGAAGATTGAACAATGCAAAATAAAAAGTAGTTGTTCCAAGATGGAACAACAAAACCAAAAAGTGTTGTTTCGAAGATGGAACAACAAAATAGGGAAAAAAACAAATTGTATCAGCAATCCTATTTACAATTTCTTTTTTTTACAAAAAAGAAAATGAATTTTCACAAAGATGAAGCTACCGAAGGATTATCTTTTTGCAGGCTAAAAACTTGCATGGTGGAGTCCTCACATATCTATTGACAAAAATATTCTCTTCAGTGAGTATTTTGTAGAGGTGCACCCGATGCCCATTTTCTTTAAAGGAAAAATTAGACCCTAATCAATGGTGGCCAATGTAAGAGTGCCATTGTCATGCACTTCATTTATAGTAGGGACCTAACCACCTGATCGCAATTTACCATGGAAGTCTTGAAAATCTGGAATCATGGAGAAGTGCATAGTCCGCCCTCTATGAAATGTATTTTTTCTTGATCATAGAATCGTTCCATTTGGATCATTTTTTTGAATAAGTGCAATATGCTGCAGAGGCTCATGTCATATTTCATCTAATTCATTTATTTCTTTTGTAATATATTAACTACGTCTCACAAACTAATCCAAAGTCCCAACTGCAGCTTGTCCTCGTGCTTTGTATCATCGAACTCTATGGGTAAAATAGGTTCCTTACTGCCAAACACCAAATTTGATACATGGGAAGACATCCAGTGTGTTCTCACAAGTTATGGTGGATATGCCCCACAAGGATTTTGGTAGTCAAGCAGGCCCAATCTCTGACACTTTGAGATGTATACTATCGTCAGGAACAGCTTCAGATTACATTTGTTGGTACTTTTTACCTACCCATTTTCATGTGGGTGGTATGGAGAAGTAATGTGATATGTGAATAACATGATGAGTTTTTGAGTGTATCGGTGATCTTGTGGCCTACAAATTGTGGCTCTCGAATTAGGTGATTACACTTCCCCCTTTCGGGTAACCCATATCGTACAAAAATTTTGAAAAGAAAGTTTTTCCTGGAGCTTTCTTAAGCTCTTGGCCTGGTAATACTATCGTTTTAGCAATACCCACTCAATTACGTATTCGTTGGCTTACCAATATATATGATTTCCTGTTTGGATGATGGGTTGATTGCCCAAAAAATTTAATGCCCAATGGTCAAAAGGTTCTACACTTGATCAGAATGTGTGAATGTGAGGCATTCAACGTGATCTAGCTAGGCGTCCCATCCGCTGACAACTACTCGCTTGAGCTCGAACAAATTTCTTAGCATCCTTAAAAATTGTGGGCCAATAGTAGCCCATTTGTGTAAAATTTTGTGTCAAGTTCTTCTTGGCTTTGCAAAATGTCCACCACAGGTCCATCGTAGTGGGCTTTTTAAGATATCATAAATTTCATCTTCCACGATACACCCTGTGGCATGTATATCGTATTTCTGTGTAAAAAATGTATCCTCCAATCAGGGAGAATCAAGTGTTGTGCTATACTATCGATTTCCCTTTCTTCTAGGGTGTCGGATGTCTAGGTAGTTTTCCCCATCTGCTAAACATTCGCCACATATGCGTACCATGGCATTTTCAATGGTTACATCAAACATGTGTGTTCATCCGAGAAACTAATCCTCTTTCCTTCAGCATCGTGACCGTTATATTCTAGCAGCACTCGACATCGGAAATACGCCACAAAGGTTTTCCTTTCCTGGTCGATCATCATTGTCTGCAGTAAAATTCCTACAAAAGTAGCAACCAACGTGGTCACCTCTTCCATTAGATGTAGTGCGTTTATTAGCTAAGTATTTGATAATAAATTGATACATGATACGTAATTGCTGGAGGTATCTAGTTATAGAATGTATGAATTTGTTAATATCATAAATAATAGCTGAAAACTGCTATAACATTCCATGATGTAATTCAATTCGAGCAGGGGGTTAAGTTTTTACTAATGTAATATATAGCGTAGGGTTTTCTTGTATTCTTCTTTGTGGCTGGCAGCTGCTCCAATCAATGTGTCTAATGCATCCGATGAAATATGGAATGGTATATCCTAGTTCTAAGGGCGATAGTAATACTTAGTGTTGTTGACACTAGCCATTTTAAATCTATAAAGCGAGTGTCATTTAAGTCTGATTATCCATATGAAATCTCTATTTATTGCAGTAAGACATATAATGAGTACGGTAGATATCGTGAAAAATTCTTGATAAATCGTATGATAATATCCCAATCAATTCTCAGAAAACTACGTACCTCTACTTCGGTGCGATGGAGTAGCTAATAAGAAAGAATTACGTCAGTTTTTGCCGGACTCTAACTAAATCTCCAAGCCCTATTTAGAAAATGTAATGACCCAAAGATCAAGCCTTCTATCATCACTCATATGGCACTTTTCAGTGGACTTAAACATAGGTACGGTAGAAATACATCATTCCTAAACTTTTTTCCAATATCTCATGAATGACTTGCTTAAAGTCATCTCCATAGTGGTGTGAAATCACTCATATATACTTCAATCCTTACATTTATCAGAGTACGCAAGAATACCGAGTATGGCTCTTTTGAATGTGGCGAGTGCGTTGCACAATCCAAAAGGTCATACCATGTAAGCAAATGTTCCCCATGGACAAGTAAAGTAGTCTTATCCTGGTCTTTAGGGGCTATTTGAATTTGGTTGCAGCCACTACGAGCCATCGAGGAAACAAAATACAAATTCTTCACCGTTAGTGTGTATCTAGGACACAGATCAATGTCGAAGGGGGAAATGGTCTTTTTGCATTTCCCTTGTTGAGTTCTCTATATTCAACGCATATTCGCGATTTCCAATTCTTTTTTGGAACCACAACTAATGGAGAAACCCATTTACCGTCGGATATATAGGATAGATAAAATTCACATCTCACACTTTTTGAGGTTCTTCTTTAACAATGTCTTTTAGGTGAGGATTTAATCTACGGCTGAGGTTTTCGAATGGTTTTTGCATTTTTTTAGTGTAGATGTGATGCATGCATAGTTGGCCTCTCCCTTTCATATACTGAGTAATCCTGCCAAAGCAGCGCTTTTACTTTTCCTAAGGACTTGAATAAGTTTATGTTACTTGGTCATCACTCAGATTGGTCTTGTTAATTTTCGGGAATATTCCCTGGCTCAATTTCGATAGGTTTTCTATTATAAACAATGGTTATTGGTATTGTTTGGTCATTGATATCTCCTGGGGGATATTCTTTCGATTTAATCATCGAGGCACTGCTTTGATCATGTGGCATTTTCAAACTTGATATTTGTAGATACGATGATTGATAAAAGTATTAATAGACTACTCTATCTTTAGTTTGGATGAGTTAGACGCATCTACCATAGTCTAATGGTGACCTAATATTTTTAAATCTAAGTATGTATGCGATAGGTTGCTTCTTGGTTTTCATAATAGTCAACATTAGATGTGTGCAGTGAGGATATAAGCTAAATTTTTCACATCATTCCCCCTGGTGCTAGTCATACTACATGTCAGGCAAGCGATATAAGCAATCACAATCGCTAGCCAAGGCCTTCCTAATATTAATGAATGTCCATCTAGCTAGTTCCTAGGGTTAGTAAGTAAAAATCTGCGGGTATTCCCAGTGACTACAAAAGACCATCACATCTTGTAAAGTCTCTTCGGGTCTAATGACTAAGCGATCAACTAGTTCCAGTAAGGTAGTTTTTTTGGTTCTAAGGTTGTGATGCCAAGAATATTAAACACTTTGTAGTATGTCGAATATTAATAGCTGCCCCTAAGTCAACTAAAGCATTAGGAAAATAACGACCATTTATTTGGTCGTGACAATGGGATTTTTGGGATCCTCATATTTCACAGGAGTCTCTTTGCCTAGTAATAAATCGGACAAATTCTTGACAACATGGACGGTAGAAGTTGTTTTTGTTTTCCTCACGGGAATTCTTTATACACAATTCTTTAATAGTTTTAGCATATATTGGAATACCTTGGATAGCACTCTAGAGGAGGTGAATTTTTATACAAACTTTCTTAAGTTCACCCGTGAAGATCAAAGTTAGGATATTCAATCGAGCATGGTATCGATAATATTTTTGGGAATGAGGGAAGTGGTTGTGATTTGTTAAGGGATTTTTTTTCTCGCGGTGATCTTCCCCTTGCTTTTATTTGTTGATTATCTAAAATGAGAGAGGCTTATTTTAGGTGCATTTATTCGGAGTTGCAAATCTTTATCTCATCTAGAGTGATTATGCATCCAAATCTCAACTTAAGTTTGTTACATTATTTCAATCTCATCTGTGCGGTCCGGACCCTTACTGATTTGTATCGAATGAACTGCGTGTATGTTTTTATGGATACGGGTTGGGTAGAGTTGGAACATGCGGTCGTATATTGGATTGAGGGATTAAATTTCTTTCATAATGTGTATGGTGATGGTAAAGTTGGGCTGGAGGCAAAAGGAAGTCTGCCCTAATAGGGGCTGGTTCAGTAGTATCTTTCGCTTGCAGTCCACATTTTCCGATTTTGGTTTCTTGTGAGGTGGAAGGGGGACCATTGGGAGGAATAAGGGTTGTTTTGACATAATTGTGGCGATGTAAAGGGAATTTGGCCAATTAATATTATTTGGATTTGACTCCAATAGGCCATGGTGGCATAAAAAATGCTTGAGGTGGAAAAAACTGTGGGTTGATTAACCCATGCTACCCTTGAATATTGCTGAGAATTATATTGCGAGGGAGGATAGAACGAAGATGGCTTTTGGTAGGCATGCACATCTCGACACGCTTTCCATTGATTTCGACGCTTGGTTCGACAGAGATATAATGGTTCCACTTCTTCTTCCACTTCACTTCAAAGACCGCTAATCCTAGAAGTGATGGGAAAATTTTGTAGGCGTGTTCTTATAGTGCATATGGCACATGTCAAGTATCGTATATGTGGGACATTATTCATGACTTGTGCTTGCTGGTCGACGGGGTGCAAGTGCAAAATGGCCAAGTTACGTTACTCGCTATAGCCTCGCTTTTTCTTAGCTTTGCATGACATCCAATTGTGTCGCTGTGAGTCCCTAGGGATATCATTCTTGAAATCCTCCAACAAATTGCTAATTTCACTTCGTGTAATGCTTCCTCCCGAGGGCTTTCTTGTCTGCGGGGCTAGATCACGTCAGACTAGTTTCATCTTTAGCTACCCCCGGAGACACTCGATGCACAAATCTATGAATATTGTTATAGTTTTCTTAATAAATGTGTCACCTTTACCCATTATATTTAGTGTCTCTACCCATTTGGGTATTTCATACCTCAGATCATTGTGGCTTTTAGAACATTGTGCAAAGCCCGATTTGGTGTAAGGAGATATTTGCGAGATTATATTTGAAAATCTCTACATCTTCTTCGCGTAGTCTCGCTAGGCTTATCTACCATTTGAGAAAATTTTCTATCTTTTAGTTCTCTAGCTGACGATAATCTTGGTATTTTTTAAGGGAAGATGTTTTCATTTGGTCCCAATCATTGATAGTGCCTCCACCTAGGTCCTGCTAGAAATGAACACAGAAGTTTCTCCCTTTAGAGTAGTGTAGCTCACTAACCCTTGCATAAGACATAAATTTTGAAAATTAATGCATCAGGGATCTTCTAAAGTTAGCCCATGAAAGGTAGGAATGTTATCTGTAATGGGAGTAGCCTTCATGGGGGCATTTAAAGCTATGTCAAAAATAGGTATTGCAACGTAGAAGTTTGAGGTTCTGTTTGGTTATTAGCCATTTGGTCAAAAATATGCCAATATTCGTGAGGATTTACGGGACACGGGGAGTTATTCCCTAGGATGTACTGCAAGAGGTCGAATGGTTCTAACAAAGCACTACCTTGATTTGGAACACTAGGTGCTCCTTGTGTCATCACTACTTGGGGAGATCTAGGTTACGATAATTTAATTTCAGAAGTCGCCTATCTCTCCTTCTCCTTCATGGAGGTTGCAAAGAATTTCCTTCTTTACAAGGGAAAATTTGTGAATTTTCGGTGATCTTGAAAACTCTTCTAAATCCCTTGGTCTTTACTGTGAATCTCGAGCGTTATCTAGAGAGCGGTGATCTTGTGGCTTGAAGAATTCGAGTAGGGACGTACGGAATCCATAATTCATGGTGCAATTCCTACGATGATCGAGACTCAACTTTTCTTAAGATTTTGTCGATAAAAGTTGATCGTCCACAGGTCATCGATCCCTTAGGTTTTTCGGAGGTTTATAAGGAGAAATTTTGTCTTTTTCGGGTCTTTCCCTCTTAGTCATTCATGTAGAAATACAAACATTCATTCCTACCTTAAACTCTTACACAATTATGCTGCAGCTGAAATGAGAGAGAATTTTAGCTTGTTTTCTTTACTGCAGGTTCTTACATTCAAATTTTTAATACCCAATTCTCCTCACAGTGAGAAAAAACATCAATTAGAAATTTACTCTTTATAGAGTGGCAACATGCTCCCGTGCAATAGTGCACAAAAATGTTAGAGTGCTAACGAGTGTCTTTTAAAAACTCCTAATTGCCTCACATTAATTATTAACCAAGTTAAGTACTTTTATCTCAAAGCGTGTACACAATATGTACAGTTATTCATACAAAGAGTAATGCTAAAGCCAATCGTTTAATATAGATGCAATCATAAATCTCATAGCGAACTTTTAGAGAAAGTGGTTCATCTAAGAATTATAACTAAGCTACTGATTCATTCTTAATTCAACTAATTCAAATGACAATCAACGAGAGCAATCGAAGCATTAATCGAAGCTTTCTTTCGAAATCTGGATCTAAACTATTGAAAAAGAAAAGAAAGTATTGAAATAACTGTCTATGCTTTGAAATAATCAAAAACCAATTGATTTTAACTAGCAACATAATTATTTAAGGAAATAAATTGAAACGCGTATTCAATGGAAATAAATACGAGAAATCCGATTATCAAAAGTACTTCAATGCCAGCGGAAAGCTGAGAAAGGCACACTTTGCAAAAAAATGGAAAAATGTATAACAAAAGGAGACAATAGTGAGATTCACCGGAGACTAGGCTCCCTTAGCCATCGATGAATATTATCTTAACTACTCTAGAATATTTGAATGAAAACACAACGTGAATTATATATTAATCATGACAATCAATTTACATCACAATCCGATCTTATTGCATTTCACGTACATTTTTGGGAATTACAATTATGAATTATGCATAAATGAAATATACATCATATTTTAGAACCACTCTCTGCATCCCTTTATAGCTATAGAAATATAGAGGCTGTGATCCCTCAGAGATCAAGAGAGACTCTGAGGGATCCATGACAAAATTCTATCTCGGATAATTCATTCATTCGTTATTGCGCTAATCCTTACTAATTTATCTTCTAATTCGAGCGCATTTAATGTGCCCTTTCTTTCCTAAAGTGATGAAGTCCTGTTGCTATTTCTGCACTATCAGATAAAGCAATCGGAGATTAGTTTGGACATTTAAATCGTATCAGGGATCATTTTTCATCAAAATCCTTATATATATTATTATATCATGGCACAAGATGGATAAGGAAGACGAAAATGGATAGTAATAAGAGAGTAAACACATACCTATTGCAAGGCTCAACAAGACCAAGAACACAAGTGTAATGACTGGAACTTTTCTGCAAAGGGTCTATGCCATTGCTCAAAATGGGTAATCCGAAGGACCTACGAAAGAAGAATCGGAGATAGAGCACAAAATCATCACACTAGGATGAACTCTCGAAACACATGAATATCACATGGGAAAGTTCTTTTCCAAACTTGAGGAACTGATGAACTGGTTTCCACAAGTAAAACACTTGGATGGGAGAAAAGTAATTTTGGCCTCGAAGCCATGTATGTTTGCTCTCATACAACCTGCAAGTTATTAGAGGATACTTGTGGAGGGGTTACACTTCTCCAATAGGTTGGATTTTCATCTCAACAACATTATTCGACTAACCATCCCTACAACACTTCGTAATGATGACATTACTGAGGGAGTATTTTTCGTACAGTGGATGGTTGGGACATTTCGGTGATTTGGACAACAATGAAGGCTTTACCTTGAGAAGAAGCTTGAGGTTTTAGGAAATGCGGCTACATTCGGGAGACATATTGCATCATGATTTATCTTTGAATTTAGTCGGCTGATTTTCGTAGAGTGTTCCACTGCTTTGAAGCATTTCAGGAGAAATCATGTAGTGACTACAATCATCGCACACATGTAGTCCATCCTGTCTTCATGTATGAGAGACTATGAGACCATTTGTTGAGAGTTTCGGGTTACTGCAGTGAGAATTTGAAGGAGAGAGTATTTGGTCTCACTGCTACTTATGACACCCTAGTCCAGAGGTGATGTTGAGTAGAATATGGGCTATTCAAGGGAACGGTTGATCGGGGAGTGTGCTTTTCGAGTTTGGTGGGATGAAGCCAACATAAATGAGCTAAGGGAGGGAAGGGACTTTGGTTCATTCAGAAAGAACACTGGGGGCTCGATCATTTGCAAACGCTTTAGTAATGCTGAGATGATTTGGGAGAGGAAAAACATAAGGACATTCCTTTTAGTATGCCGGGATGAGGAATATTTGTAAGATGGTCTCGAAGGGATCATACTGAGAATGCTTACTGAGGAGAAAGAGAAATCATGCGTAATTGATTAGTAGTAGTGTACATAGTTAGTATTCTAGTGTGCAGTGGTGAGAAGTGAGGGAATTCTAAGTGATGAGATACTTCTGGTGATGAGTCACTTCACCATGCTAGATTCAGCAGACGATATAGCGATGGAACATGAGTCGAGCAAAGGGAGGAGTCTGGCATCGTCATGCATGATATTCCTTGCAGGAGAGAGCAGTATGGAGGTTCCATCGAGTTCTATGATGGGCCGTACGACTACCCTTAGGTTTAGTCATGGGTGAGGATCATACAATTGTATGAACATCTAACTCGCAAAGTCGATAGTTGCTGCAAACTTATCCTCATGAGATGTTTCTGAGGTTGATGATGATAGTTCTCACACGGAGGCTAGTATACAACGAGAAGCATGACATTCTCGATCGGGGAGAGGGATGAACTATTGGAGAGTGGTGGAGAATCATCGTTAAGCAGATACATAGATGAGGGTCGTAGATGGACATCACCAATGTGGTAAAGTCGCAGAGAAGCGATGCTTTTTAGGGAAGTGAAAACACTCTCCAAGAGTACATCGATGGGGCTTCGTAGCATATCTCACCCACTTGCACCTTTCATAGAGAGAGGGACTTCATCTGAGGCAGATCTCGTCGACATATGGGAAAAAGTAGCATGACTTGAGTATCGGGTTTGGCCAAAACACTCCAAGACGTGTTCCGTATCCAGAGATGCCACTACATTGGATTATTATTCTAGGTTAGATTGGTGAGAGATCATGAATTGGTACCCTCTTAATGTGTATGATCTTCTTTCCTAGGAGACAGTGAGCAGGGCTAATGGCTCTTACACATGACATATGATATAGATTTTTCATCGTGTAGTGGGATGGGATAGGCTTAAAATTCTTTTAGTATTCCGATTACATCGACTCAGAGAGAGCGTGGTTAACATGTCAGGATGGAGTTTGATTTGGATTGGAGCGAGGTGATGAGTTGGTATTCTATTGATAGTAGTATCATTCTTAGTACCTGTACACTTCAGGAGGAGAACTTAGCGCGGAGAGATGTTACATGTTCCATTGGGCTTCCATAGACTTCCGTGGATCGATAATGTCCACTCGGTGATTTTCGGTAGCACCAGATAGATGTCCATAGTATCGAGGATTGACTTCGACTATGATTGAAATTGGACTTACTGAGAGGTGATGAGTTAGTACGTGTTGGTGGGGAATCTTATTTAGTTGAAAGGTACTGACACTGATAGGAGCCATGGAAGATTGATGCTTTGGTCCAGGAAAATCCACGTTCATGAGGGTGGGAAGACTTGTGCTTGAGATAGCACGTCAGTCCAAACTGGTGGGACTTGGGCGGTGATTGGCCATGCTGTGGTGTTGGGATTTGGGAGGGATTTTTTGATGGTAAGTATGAGCAGAGAAGTCAATTTTGGGATTCCGAGATTGAGGGGTCTATTCTGTGTGAAGCTCGAGCACTGACAGGCATATTAGCACCCGGGGGTTTGTGTGGGATGCTGGGCATTGTGGTCTCGAGTTGCATTAGGCCAATGAGGGTGGCTCACATGTCAGTTTTTTGAGGGAAAGGATTAACTTCGAGTGGAAGGGCTCTAAAATATTCTCTTTTTGGTATCATATGACGATGGTTAGGGATGATTCAGAAATTTGGGGAGAGACACACATATGAGAGACAATTTGGTGGTTATCGCAGCGCAAGAGCTTTTTTGGAGGAGAGTTTTAAGGAATTTCTAGGAGAATCGATGAAATTTGCTTGATATATTCCATCATCCAGATAATCCGCTACTTTCATTCCAGAGTGCATTCTGAAACTTTGCGAGCTCGAGATATTTTTGAGCTTTAACCTCAATTAATTACACTCAAGGTGGCATTCGAAGAGAATACAATGATATAACACCTTAATGTGACAGATGGTGGAACCATAATGAGGAGATATTCGGGATGGGATGCTAAGAAGTGACTTATAGTGGCAGAGAGATAGTACCATGGGTGATACGCTATTCTTACCCTTAATTAAAAATGACTTTAATCGTC
This sequence comes from Pinus albicaulis, assembly GCA_034641835.2. Taxonomy (NCBI): domain Eukaryota; kingdom Viridiplantae; phylum Streptophyta; class Pinopsida; order Pinales; family Pinaceae; genus Pinus; species Pinus albicaulis. The sequence goes on along the minus strand of CM076581.1, from coordinate 750,100,119 downwards.
ATCAATTAAAAGGGAAAATTAATATTTAGTAGGAAAAGGGGCCAAAAAGTGACTTAGTTGAAAATGTAATTAAATTAAAGTCCCTTTCGATAGATTCAATGGTGGATCTTTAGTAATAATAATAAAATAATAAAATAGAGATGCTTCTAGAGTGATTGGATATCAGCTATAGGATTCATAGAAAGAAGCAAATGAGAAGCACATTTGGAGATATCTTGTATTAGACTTCACTCTTCTTATATGGGAGGTTTGAGAACTTGGGTTGCTCTACTCTATTGGTAGCCCTAGGATGAAAACTCCTGCTGATCGTATGAGTGTTGCGACTGAAAACCCCAACTCTCTTTTCGAGGAGACTTCTTATCTGAAGTTTCATAGAGCTTCAAAGATATTGGAGTGAGGATCATTCATGGATCTTCAACGGATGCTTCAGAGTGGGATTCGGTAGATAGTTGTTCTCTGGAGGGAGGCTACATGAGCGATTCGGTTTGCGATGACGAAAGCAAATAGGTCAAAAGATTTTCTTTGGGAGGCCGAGCTTATATTTCAATATCTAAGCTATCTCTCATTTTAGAATGTAACCCATATTTATATAATAATAAAGCTAAGTTATTTCTGTGTGTATAATGTTATGGATTTGCATGTACTTATATGTTTAATTCACATGAAAATCCTCCGTTAAATCCATGTTGATTTTACGAAAAATTTTAAGAGTTGGAGAACAACACATGGAGCAATGAAAACATTACATCTTATATATATATATATATATATATATATATATATATATCACAAAGAATATCTTATGTAAACAAAGCAAACGAAAAAAAATAGAAACTAAAATACACTGTGGAAACATGTACATCGCTCTTCTTGTCTACTGCCACGTTATATTCGCTCCAAAATGGAAAAAAATAAAACCAGATTCCTTTAAAAGAAATATTTTTTTGACATTTTCTCTGTAGAGCAATTAGAAAAAAATATGTTTTTACATTCAAATATTCTGACCCCTTAGAATTTTTTTAACTTTTGGGAGGGTGATCCCAAGAATCACCCCCTTAAGTAAAACATTTTCCTTTATTTTTATATTTTAATTTTAAATATTTTTTTTATATTTTTATCCTCAGTCCCTCTAGGGACATTTTTTTACATGTCATGTCTCTAACCCCACTCGAAAAAAAATTTCATTTATTTATTTTTTTAAATTTTTGATAAACGATTCTAAGAATTGGATCACTCGCAAGTAGGGGGTGACTGTGGGCACCCTCCCACCTATGGGTGCGTCTTCATAATAACATGATAAATTTTAGGCATCGTGTTTTGGTGGACTCGCCTCGCATGACAAGCATTCGCCCTAGCTCAATGGGTAATGTGGCATGCTACAGGGCGGACACACCACTACAGGGTAAGCGTTTTCTCAAGCCAGGTGTGTTGGTCGGGAAGACTCAGCCCGCTTCATCAGGAGGATGTTGGAGCGCGCTATGTGCCCTGTTAAGGCTAAATTCGAGTTTCGACTCCAAGTGAGCGCCCACCATGGCATCTGCGTGGGAATTTTTAAAAAATATTAGATAGAACATTAACTGATGTCTTTATATGGTAACACATGGATGTACCCAATGGCATGTTCCTAATTTCCAAAATAATAGAATTAAGTTGCTACTGTAAGAAAAAAATAAATTAGAAAAAAATTGATTTGTTGCCATCGATAAATTATTTTCACTCAGTTCCTCATTGAAGAAAATCGTTTCAGTTTTAAAACCTCTAGAAGTCTTGAGTGTGATGTGTAGGAATAGTGTCGTTGAAGTCCTTATAAAATTAGAAATATATAAAATTTTCTTTCTGCAGAAATGATATGGATATAACTATGATAAATATTAAAAAATAGAATCTACAATCGATAAATGTGTAGTATAATTCGGTTAAGATTATTTTAATTTGATATTAAAGAAAAATGTGTCGAAATTTACAATCGAAATTAGGGTCAATGTTCGAGACATTTTTTAGTAGACTTTTTTAAATAAAGTTACGTAGAAATAAAATTTGGAGGGACACATGCGAAGCAAAAATTTTGGGCGAAAAAATTTAGAGGAAATTTTCAGAGAGGAAAAATTCATTCTCGATTATGTATTATCATTGGGAGAAGTGTATCTTTCAGTTATTCAACATCTTTTTTGTGTTTGAATGTTGTTGTAGTCTCTCTGTTACTAAAAGTTTTTTGTGTTTTAATGAAGCATCACAACATCTTCATTGGTGTCAACATCTGTTCATATTCATGAATATATTCGAGCGAGAAATAGTAGATGATAGTGACACGATGAAGAATTTCGAATAAATAGAGAGTCAAATTTTCACACTTGGAAGTCCCTAATCCTGTGAGTATGAGAGCAATAGTGGTGGAAGGCCAATATGAAGAATTTTAAAAAACAAGAGACCCACAATTTCCACTTATTCCTAATCCTAAGGACTTTGAGAGAAATAACGATGAATGGCAGGATGAATAATTTTTAGTGAATAGAAACTCACATTTTCCACTTAGTCCTAATCCTAAGGACTATGAGATCAATAGTGATTAATGGTAGGATGTAGAATTTTCAGTGCATAGAGTGTCACATTTGCCACTTAGTACTAATTCTAAGGACTATGAGAGTGATAGTGATGAATTGCAGGATGTAGAATTTTCAGTGGATAGAAAGTCACATTTTCCACTTAGTCCTAATCCTAGGGACTATGAGAGAAATAGCGATGAATGGAAGGATGTAGAATTTTTATTTGATAAAGAGTCACATTTGCCACTTAGTCCTAATCCTAAGGACTATGAGAGAAATAGTGATGAATGGTGAGATGAAAAAAAATCAGTAAATAAAGAGTCACATTTTATAACTAGTCCTAACCCTACGAACTTTGAGAGAAGCAGTGACGAAGGGCGGGATGAATGATTTCCAATAAATCGAGAGTCTCAATTTCCACTTAATCCGAATCATATGGGCTATGAGAGCAGAAGTTATGAAGGTTAGGATGAATAATTTCCAATAAATCAGGGTCACAATTTCCACTTAGTCCTAATCCTATAGACTATGAGAGCATAAGTGATGAAGGGAAAGACAAAGATGGTGAATAATATCCTCCAAGTTAGTATTTAAAAACAACAGATAATTGTATTGAAAATTTTCATGTCGTTGAAGATGGTAATGAATATTTTTCAAGCAATGATGGTGGTGAATTTCCTAACTATATTGAAAATGATCATAATAAGGATAGTATTCCTCCTAATGATTATGGAAGTGCTTGTTTAGAGAATGGTGGAATGATCGAGATGTTGCTACCAAATATTGTATCTAGGAGTAGTAGTAGACCTTTTCGTATCAATCCAAGATGTTCTAGCTATACAAGGGGTATATTATAATATATCATGAGATGAATTTCTATCAGTGATCTCATTTCAAGTGACTGTTGTAAAAAGGATTGGCTGAGAAATATGGATTTCAATTTTTCTTTGGAGAAAAGGAAGAACTATTGGTCAATTAATAAAAGCATGCAAAATTCATATTTAGTGGGGTGCATGAAATATACATTGGAAGGTTATGATTATCATATAGGGTCTTTATTTCTGTACAGAAAGGCTTTCAAAATGTTTCATTCATATGGTAATTTTTCTATATGAGGAATCCAAGAGAGTTTGGAAAAATATCCTACATATTATTCATAATTTTGCCATAAACGAGAGTTTGGGCCACTAGAAAACACTGCAAGGTCATGGATGCAAGAATTATTTTCAAAACATGGAGAGTGTTTTCCAAATAGAGATACAATACATATTTATGATAATTTATTAAGAAGAGATATCTACAAATTATACAAGGAATATTCAAAAGGTGTTGAAGGAAATGGTCGTTTTATTACATATCAATATTTAGGGCAGATATGGAGGAGATAAGCCAACACAGTTTGTATTCCTAAGAAGACAAGGACAGGGGTTTACAGTACATGTGCTTCTCTAAAATAGAAAAGGGACAAATGTCGAGGAGAAGAAAGAGGTAAGCAAAAATAACATTATTCTTTTAAACTGTATAGTGATCAACTATGAAAATGAATTTATTAATAGGTTTATTTTATGTTATGTGTAGATTCAATTGTCAAGTCATTCAAGAGCATCATGAACAAAAAACAAGTGAAAGGAAAAGTTTTAAAATAATCGAAAGAAGTGTTATGATAATAGAAATAAATATTTGGGTTTGATAAGATGGTATGGACAAAAATAAAACACTTCCACCAAATTTTGTTCACACACCCAAAAATTTGCAAGAGAAAAATTTTATCAAGTTTCACTTGGTCAGTTGTATGGTATTCAATGGGAAAATTCGTGAACAAAAAACAAGTGAAAGGAAAAGTTTTAAAATAATCAAAAGAAGTTTTATGATAATCCAAATAAATATTTGGGTTTGATAAGATGGTATGGACTAGAAGAAAACACTTCTACCAAATTTTGTTCACACACCCAAAAATTTGCAGGAGGAAAATTTTATCAAGTGTCACTTGGTCAGTTGTATGGTATTCAATGGGAAAATGTTGCCAAGAGCTTACTTTACAGCTCAAAATATTCATAATGATGGAAATATGAAAATAACCATCATTCTTAATGTGATTTCTCATTGGTGTGGTAATATTCCTTAAATTTTGTATCTACAATTAGATAACACTTGTCGTGAAAACAAAAAATAGATTGTTTTTGGATATCTAAACATGCTTCTTGAATTGAGATTTTTGCATAAGGTAAAGATTGGTTTCTTTCCTGTTGTGCATAATCACAACCATATTTCAAATGTTCATTTATTATTCAGTAACATTGAGGAGGAATAATATTTGGAGTTTGCCATCATTTATTTAATGTATTAAGAAATCATATATGCCAGAGCCTATTTTTCATGTGTTAGAATAAATGGTTGACATGTCAAGGTTTATTCTGGGATCACTTGGTAAGGAGAAATGCATTGAAAAAATTAATTCCATTAGCTTCAAACATCAATTTTGTATCATGAAAATTGATGGGAAAACACTTATATGGGGTATTAGTTCTAGTCTTTGTAACCTGTCACCAGTGATAAAATAAGTTCTTACCATGTATGGTTTTCAAAGATGTTTTGCACATGATTTTCAGTCCAAATCATATCATAAGTGTGTTCATTAGTAGTAGCTCAGAAATATTTTTCCAACGGTATATCACACGCCCTAAACCGGCTCTTGGTTCACAAGATATGATCAAATGAATGATTGACTCTTGTGTATGAGGAACGCAATATTCATTGGATGGTAAAACCATTAACACACAAATCTGATGCTTGTTGAAATCCTGAGATTTTCGTTTTATGGCTTTGAAAAGGGAAAGGGGGCTTATAGGACTGTTTATATAGCTTTTGATGAAATATAAGGCATGGAAGTTGCCTAGAACCAGGTAAAAGTGCAAGATGTTTTATAGATATTGGAGGATCTGGAACGTCTTTATTCTGAGGTTCATTTGCTGAAGATACTTAAGCACAAGAATATTATTAAATTCTATAATGCATGGATGGATACCAAGAATCACAATATCAATTTCATCACAGAAATATTCACATCGGAAACATTGACGCACTATCGAAGAAAGCATAAACATGTTTATATGAGAGCAGTGAAAAATTGGTCATGAAAATTTTTGCGAGGCATTCTATACTTCCATAGTCACAATCCACCCATCATTCACCATGACCTCAATTGTGACAACATATTTGTAAATGGAAATCAAGGAGAGGTGAAAATTGGAGATCTTAAACTGGCAACAATTCTTCGTCAGGCACATTCAGCTCATAGTGTGATTGGCACACCAGAGTTCATGGCTCCAGAACTTTATGAAGAAGAGTACAATGAGTTGATTGATATTTATGCTTTTGGTATGTATCTATTGGGGGATGGTCCTAAATATTTGTCTACAATTGTGGAAGAACTCAGTCAGGGTAGGAAAACCATAGAAGAAAACTGTGTGTAGAAATCTTGCACATACAAAAAGAGCGCAAGACTTGACATTGCAAGCCCCCTTAAATACCATGGTGGGAGCTTGTTTGCCTACTAAATCAGTTGGAGGAGATGATTATCAACATCCTGAGAGTTACTTGGAAGGTGAAGCAAGTCTTTCTCCGGCAAGGGTGAATAAAGGTTTCACAGTGAAGGGTCAAAGAAAAGATGATAACACAGAATTCTTAAGACTTAGGATTGCAGATTCAGAAGGTCATGTTTGAAATAATGGCTGAGGTACTCAAGAGTGGTTTAAAAGAATGAACCAAGAGAATCTAAAAATGGAGGATCGAAACATTGCTAATGCTTTGGACCAGAATGTACTTGTAGGCAAGCATGCTGGTAAAACTGTTTCTTCAGAGTCTAGTGTGACTTTGACATATTCTACCACCTTGTTGGCGAATGAGTTAGAATATGTGAATAGGGTAACCCAAAAAATAAAACTCTTATTACTTAGCAACAATATGAAATAGAGGAGTTGAGACAAAATCATGAATGGGTACTGCAGGAATTTATAAATCAATTACCACAAAAGGTTTTTACTGTGAAATTTTTAAGGAATGGTTTTCCTTCCCCTTCCAATGATACCAGCTACAAGGTCTTCGTCAATACTAGTGAAAATAAAAATTGAACCATTTCATGGTGCAAGAAGGTCAACCAAAAAAAAAAAACGGATTGACGAAGCAGCAGACAGATATGCATTCACGGCCAAAGTGGTGGGTGCATCAAGAATTGACTAGCCTAGGTTAAAAAAAATTTCGCAAAGCTTGAAATTTCCATTAGAGCTGATATTGCAACAGATGAACAAGAAATTACTCTTGGATTTCGACAGTGACACACAATTTATTTTTCATCCTAATTATTATGGAATTTATATCCCATATATCTACATAGATTTCCATATTTTTAGGCTGTTCAAAAGATTTTATTTGGCAATGCAGTCATTTTCAAGGAGAGAAATAGCCCCACAGAGTCTGAATATTTTCCCAAATTTTCCAAGTCAAGTGCAAAAAAAATACAACTCCCTACCTTAAGCGCAACGGAGGCTTGAGAATGAATGAAACAATGTGGGTAATTATGACAAAAGTTTATGGAATTTTCATATGTTTCTTTGTCGGTGCTTCTTTTCCATGGGATTCTCTTCCCAAGTTCACTTTTCCATCCATGGAAAACTTCAGTAATCTTCAATTTTCTGATAAAAATAATACAGGCTTAGCTGACCAGGTCGTGATGAACTCTGGTCATGCGTCTAAGGAAAAGCTAAAATTCGGTGGCTCTCCAACAGCTTTTGTGGCTGGAAATAACTCTTATATATATGGCACAGAGATATTGGCTCCAGGAATCATTATGGCCGAGACTGATTTGTACCTCTATAGATTGTGGGGTAATCCCAGTGAGGACTTACCATTCAAGTAGAAATACCATTTTTTGTTAGTATTTCCACACCTAGTGTTGGGGAAAGTGTGGTGCCAGAAGTTGTCAAGGCTAGTGAAATCCGAGCCTCTCCAAAAGAAGCACCAATAAGCAAGCAGTTGGATGCTCGGCTTGTGAAGAGACGCACTTTGTATCTGTTCCGAGCAGGAATATTAATGAAATTTAGAGCTATTTTTATGGGATCCTTGTGGTATGGTGTTTAGTTTCAGTTTATCCTTTTGTGCTCATTTGTTAGAATGTTTTTTTTATTTCATTCATCATTTCATTGCTTCTAAGTGAATGTATGCGAGCTAGATAAGAAGAATCTATTCTCATATGCTTTGTTTTGGGTAGACATTCATAGTCTGTTAAAATTTCTTCAGTTTAGAAATAACTTATGATTTCACCATGCTCTTTCTAGCTTCTCACCTATCTTGATCATCCCACCTGTTGAAATCTTAAAGTTCTAAATCATTATTCCTACCTTGCCCCATGGAACACCCTGCAAATTTTGACCTAATTTCATTTGCATTGACTTTTCTTTGCTCGTTCTGATCTAGAAAAACCCTATACAATCAAAATAAAAGCCCTGAGCTATTATACCTAGCCTAATATATTCTTTCCTCATTCCCCTAAAAATAGCTAAAAATTAAAAGTTCTCAGAAATGCCTAAAACTAGGATTGTTGCATAGATCTCATCTTCCCAATTCTAGTTCCGCAAATGGTTCAAAAAAAAGACACTGTATGAAGAATTTATTGCACTTTGAATGCTGAGTGGGTCCAACGGAGCATGAAGGGGCCATCCTTCCTCCCATGGAACCTCATCACGTGACTAGTGAGGGAGCTTAATGTCAAGTGCGCTTAAGGAGCCTAATCCCAGGTTTAATATTTAATTAAACTTACACTAAGTGGAGTTTAATATGCCAGATATTTTGGAGATGCTTCCAAATTTAGGCGGACTTCCACTTTTCGTGGAGTTAACTGGCAGTTGCCCTACATTTAGTGGAGGAAATTGGGGCAAAGATGTTTTGGTCATAACTCACTCAATTTTTGACCATTTTGAGAGTGTGAATAGAAAATTTAAACTATTTTGGACATTGTAGAGTTTTTGGAGTAGGCTGCAAAGTGATCAGAGAAAGTTTAAGAAGGTGTTTTCTTCATTGGAGTTCAAGGGGCCACTGGGGCCACCAAGAGGCAACAATAGTCTGAGGCCTAGGTAGGGGAGTTAGAGGTATTTTTCAAAAATCCAATAGTAAATTTTGGATATTTCAGATGTTATGAATCTGATGAGATGGTTTGCATAGCCTATAGAGAACTTTTAAAGGTTTAGAAGCTTTAGTGAATTTCTAGGGGCCATCAGTGCCAGCTTTTTCCAGCAGTAGTTCAGGGCCTAGCCAGGGCAGGAGGAGGCCTTATGCAGCGAAACAATTATCATTTATAACTCTAAATAGAATTTTTAATCCATTGATTGAGTTTTTAGAAGCTTATGGGGACTTCTAGAGGTCGAAAACCCATCAAAAATGTTTTCAGTGACTAAGTGCCACGGGGTGCCAGCAAGTGTTGGAGGAGAAACCGGAGCAGCCAGAGGCCATTTTATGAAAATGAATAGTATATCTTGACTATTTTAGACATTTTAAAACCAATTAAAGTGGTTTTATATAATTTTTATGAATTATAGAGCTTGAAGTTGAAGGTATTTTTGGGAAGCCCTGGGCAAACCGTGGAGGAAGAATTAATTTGGGGATGCAATGCTCGTTTTGAGAAAATTATCAGTCGATATTTCGTGTAAGATATGTGATGGAGACAGTAGGTGTGTTTTCATGGACATAAACATAATTCTGAAGGAGTTAGTGCCATAGAAAAGCTTAGTGTAGCTCAGTGCACCGATAGAAGGAATCGTGTATAAGGGAGCCTAAAGCTCTTTGCAGAGTTTGGACAGCCATGAGAGGGATATAGATGGTATTCTCAGCCCCTTCCATAATTTTAGTATCCATTGGAGTTAAGTGTGGAACTTGTAAAAGAATCCTTACCATAATCCCAAAGAGCGAAGTCAAGATGACAAAGCTCAAAGGAGACGTAGCCCACGAGATTCAGGTGAAATCCTAGATTAATTTTGCTGTTGTGTGTGAATTTTATATTTCTGCATTATTTTTTTGTTATACATGTTAAATTTCAGTGAGAACAAATGATCTTAAGACACATAAAGAGTTAAAAATCATACACCACTTTCAAGTAATAATTCCACATAATGACAAGTATAAGCTAGATCATTCATTTGTTTAGCTGAGTGGGAGGTACTTAGAATACATAACAAGTTATCTAGACTATTTTGAGATTAATTTTGTATCAAAACACTTGGTTTCTTGATTGACATAGTAATATCTTTCTTGTATAACTTGAAAGGTGTTTAAGCAGTGCAAAAGATTGATTGTTTTACTGTTTGCAAACTAACTGTTGTTTGAATTTGTTGGAGGTGAAGGTATAGCTACTGATTAGCTAAGTCCAGGAGAGGAAAATGGGAAGAAAATGCTGAAGGAATCTTCCTTACCTAAAAGGACCTCAAGGTCACCCTTAGAACACAAACCCTCTTGACGATTGTTTGTTAAGAAGCTCTTCAAGTTTGTTTATTGTTTGGCTGCTTGAATAAGAGGTTGTCTCTACAGCGATTTGGTTTTAAAAAGCTTTGTCATTTTTTTTTAAAGCTTTTTGAACTTTTTTGAAGTTACTTTTGTTCATTGACATCATAATGACAACTTCTATAAGTGAGGGTTCCTCCTTCACAAGATTATTCGATGAAGACATGAAGTGTGACTTTATTATATTGAAGGATATGGTGCATATTCTATTTGAGGAAAGAAGAGAAATCACTGAACTTCGTGAGCAATTGTTTTCCATGAAGAAATAGAAGGAAGAAATTCTTCAAAGACTTCATGATATGGAGATGCAACTCCATTAAGCTCAAGAGGCTTTGACCAAGAACATGAATTAGGAAGAGGTAATCCACTCTAATTTGTCTTCAGTTTCATCATTAGAAAGATGTGTTGGTTCTTTCGAAAAGCACACAAGGGGTATAGGGTCCAAGTTAATGATTAAAATGGGCTATTAAGGTAAGGGTTTAGGCAAGCATGCACAAGGCATGGTTGATCTTATTTTGGTTGAGGAACAACCCAACAAATTTGGTCTAGGTTATGTGCAATTTAATGGTGAAGACTCCAAAGCCATGAAGGAATGTGACGCTACTTTAAAGAGAACTTTTGTTCCAAGTTCTAAGATGAAAATATGTCAAATTTTTTTCCAAGATTATTGCCATTTCTTTAAGCCTTTGTTGCAACAAGAAGATGGTAGACATGCAACTTATGGCGAGCATGCAAGCTTAGAAATTTTTCAAGACAAGAATGACAATGTTTGTCTGCAAATGAAAGTTGGAGCCTCTACTAGTTCATCTCCTCGCGAGGGAAAAAAGGATGAACATGCAAAGAAGCACAACAGGTATAAATCATCCCATATTCATTTTGATTATGTTTCTACAAGGAATGATAAAATTTTGCATGCTTAAATGGAAGAAAGGGTTCCTGTGCATGTTGTGGTTGGTTTAACCATGATGTTTCGAGATGTTGGATGACGAAGAAGGCATACAGGAAGCAGAAGAAGCAAATTCAACTTGCAAAGAAGGTGCATAGTATTTTCACATATTGCCAGAAGAGGGGACATGTTGTTTCCCAATGTTGGACTTTGCCTCCAACTAATCATTCAAAGTACAAGCAGTAAGAGGATAGAAAGACTGGCAAAAGTGGAACCAAGGATTTGATTATTGATGTGAGAATAGAAGTTTCACATGAAGAATATTTGCAACAACAAAATTCACCGTGCAAGTGGCTTGGTAAGAAGTGGTTGGACTTCTTAACACACTAAGACATACTCATTTGTACATATGCAAATTTCGAGTATGTATGCATGTATATATTTTGTAATCTCATTTTTTTTTTAGCCAACTTGGACCAATGATCAAGGTAGTGATGTTTAGCTACCTTCTGTAAATTTCTCACCAGAAATTTCTGAGTGAGCGCAAGAAAGACAGTTCTTGATAGGAGGACCAGCGCATCCAGAAAGGGAAATGTCGACTACATTCAAGTTGTGGTTCAAAGTCACTTGCCATGTAAGGAAAGTGTATGGAGGCTAAAGAGAAGAGGGTGTTTTACTCTCATCTATTGTACATATCATTATATCAGTCTTTTGGGGTCCAAAATATTCCCAATAGGGAGGTGTGATCAAATTTGGATCAGGGACTAAAAATAGCTAAAAATTCAAAGTTCCCAGAAATGCTTGAAAGTAGGATTTTTTCTTAGATCTCGTCTTCCAGATTTTGGCACCACAAACGGTTCTAAAATCAGACACCATATTAGTAATTTATTTCATTTTGAATGACGAGTGGGTCTGATGGAGCACAGAGGAGCCAACCTTCCTCCCATGGAACCTCATCACGTGACCATGAAGGGAGCTTAATGTTAATCACACTTAAGGAGCCTAATCCCAGGTTTAACATTTAATTAAACTTAAGCTAAGTGGAGTTTAATATGGCAGAGATTCTAGGGGCACTCCCAAATTTAGGTGGACTTCCACTTTTAGTGGAGTTAACTAGCAGTTGCCCCACATTTAGTGGGGGGAATTGAGGCAAATTTGTTTTGGTCATAACTCACTCAATTTTCTACCATTTTTATAGTGTGAATAGTCAATTTTGACTATTTCGTACATTCTAGAGTTGTTGGAGTAGGTGGTTGAGCCATCAGAGAACATTTGAGTAGGTTTTTTCTTCATTGACGTTAAAGGGGTCACTAGGGCCACCAGGAGGCAACAGCAGTTTGAGGCCTAGCCAGGGGAGTTATTGTGTGTGAATTTTTTATTTCTACATTTTGTTTCTGTTATACATGTTCAATTTCAGTGAGAAAAAATGAACTTAAGACACATAAAGAGTTAAAAATAATACGCCACTTTCAAGTAATAATTCCACATAATCTCAAGTACAAGCTAGATCATTCATTTGTTTAGCTGAGTGCGAGGTTCTTGAAATACATAACAAGTTATCCAAACCATTTTCAGATCAATACTGGTTGTGATCTTTATGGAGATAGTCCTCTCCTTGACTAGTAGGGCTAGCTATTTGGCTAAGTGTGGTTTGTGGTTTCCTTAGAATTTCCTTCTTCAGCCTGAGGTTCAATCCGAGTGATAACATTTTGGCAACCATATTGGGGAGGGAAAGATCATATCTTCCCTAGGAAAGAACGAAAAAGTTTAGATCTGTTTACTGATGGTGGACAGAGGTCAGATGTATATGAAGGCTGAAATCATCCACCTGACGACTCCACATATTTCAGGTTGATCAAAATACACCACTAGCAGGAGAATCTAGAGATCAATACATTCATGGCGCCTCCACTGCTCACTAATCAGGTCATGTAATAAAACAAGATGATTGGGTATGTGGAAAACCCTCTATTTTGTGAAGTGGTGAAAGAAGTTAGGGATCAGTTAGTGGATATTCAAATAGATGAGATCTTTTCAACAGTTTTCCTTCATTGTCAGAGATCTATGAATATTTCTCCTGAAGGTAAAACTTGCTTCTCTGAATTATTTGTTGAAAGGTTTGAGAACGAGATTAATCTTTTAAATGATAAAATCAAATCATATAATTTCCAATATCCTAAAAATTTCTTGGAAAACCTCCCTCTTCCCAAACAAGAAACAATAGTGCTGCATTTCAATGTTGAAATTGAGGATTGTTTTGACAATGAATCTGATGACTCATATCTAGAACAATATTATGATATAGAAAGTGAATTTACAGAATAATTTGAAGATCAAGAGATAGGTCATGAATTTTATGATCCTATTGCTTTCTATATGAAGGATTATTTCCCTGTAGATTCCATATTAATTTGCAATATCTGGCATGTTTTTCATGATCTCATGGCTTGTGTTTGAGGAGATCAGACTTAAAATCAGTTTCTAATGCCCTTACAAGCTCTAGTTCTAATTTTTGTTAAAACAATTGAAGGGGCCCAAGTACTGGATCATATTTTTGATTGGCTATATTGAATACTTTATGTTGATTGAAATCAAGCATACGATGTTAGAATAGGTTATATGTACATAAATAAACTTACTTGGTAAGCATCTTCGTAGTCAGATTTTTAGTTTAGTTTTCAGATTGTTTGGAATTAGTTTGTAGCGATTTGTGACTCCATGCCCAATGGATAGGCACTTGGTCTATGATTTTATTGGCAGCCCAAGGAGCTACCTTCCCCAACTAGATCCAATGTTAGTGTCAGTATTTTCATACTTCCACCAGGGATGAAAACACATTTTGGCATGTGCATCTTAGGAGTCTCACTCTGAAATTTTTAAACCTTCCATTAGGTCATGATATAAAATTGTTCCACTGGTGGTTGTATTTGTCAAGTGTCCCATTTTCCTTCACAAATATATGCCTATTGACCCTCTTCCATCTCTTCATCATGCCAAAAAAAAAATTTATTTCATTCCACTTTAAGTCAAAATCACTCATTGAGTCAATTTCTTTCATTTCTCACTAGGTCACTAGGGTTTCATTATGGTCAAATCATTGGATTGTCTCATTTTCAATAAAGGGAAATAGAAGGCATTAATGTGATCCAAAATAAACTCATGTTTTGTTTCAGTCAAGTGTGCCATTTTAAGTTACATTTCATTTTTATAAGTTTTCATCTCAAAAATCACATTTTTGAGATAAAAACAAAGATATTTTTTATGTTCTATTTTTATGTAATTTTAAAGTCACTATATGTAATAAATCCCAAAAATCTACTTATTCTTAGCTAGATACATTTGATGAAGAAAATACAAAGGCCATGTCATTCATCGAAAGCATCAAAAAGTATCTTGAAAGGTTAAAGAGAAGAAAGAGGTGTGGGTCCCAATATTTAAAACCCAAAGGTCATTCAAGTATAAGAGCCCATTTGTCAAAGAGAAAACCTCATTTGTTCATTTTCTAAGGAGAAAAATGAGATTTTGGAGGAAGAGGTTCAAAACAAGGGAAACAATTGCAGAAATTGTCCAGCGTTGCGCATAGAGCCTTGGCACTGCGCATAGGAAATCGACGCTGCACATAGACCATTCTGGCCAGTGCAAAATTTCATGGCGTTGCACATAGGAAGAGGGCATTTCATACCTGCGTAAGGCGCTATGAATAGGGCCATAATCCTCCCAAACGCCTCCAAGCACTTCACGATTGCCTATTCATCATCAAAAAGAGGTTTCTGAAGTGCTAAAGGAAACAAGCATGGAGAGAGAGGAAAAATATTACAGAGAGGAGGAACACAGTGATGATGAATTTGAGGAAGATGAGATGGTACAACAACGAAGGCCACACAAGGGAGGAAGAATCATCAAAATAGAGCAAAAAAACCTTAAAGAGCTAGAGGCTTTACCTGTAGCTGTGTCTTGTTTCATATCTGTCAAGTGCTATGAGTTTTGTGAAAAGGTGGAAAGAGTTCGACATCACCTTGAGTTGACTAGGCTCTTCATGCTGAACCTCCATGATAACAGGGTAACTCTTGCAGGTGTAACTTTTTCCATTTCCACTTCTATTATTGCTGATGCTACAGGGATTCCAAATGTAGGGGAGCAATGGTACAAAGCACATGAATTGCATGTTCACTATTTTGAGCCTTACCTCAAGAACACATACAATAATGAAAAGATATTTTTTTTCCCTTTCAGTTTCCTCCTCAGCAAGTATGCACTGATGATGAAGATTATCATGAGATACTTCACTTGTTAGGGAAGATTCTCTAGATTGTATACATATCATATTAGGCTACTCATGCATTTTACTAGGGTGAGGATGTTGAACAACCCTTATTTCTTGCTCTGAAACATTGATAATATGGCATACTTAGCGGAAAATAAAGATTATCATCAACAGATGAACAACCTCTATCATCATTCCCTCATCAAACTCATTGTGCTTCATCATCTAAATTTGCTCAAAATTTCTTGGGATACCTTCATTTCCAATGACATATTCACAAATCCCCAAATTCCTCCACTAATGCCACAAGAGACAAGAGAGATATCTACTAGCCCTGCATCTACAAAAACAAGGAAGCATTAAGTCAAATTACCTAGGCTAGTCAAAGAATATAGTCTAACATATTAGAGACGGCTTAGAAAATTGTTTGCAGCAGAAAGGCAAGTGCTTGCTCCACATGGTGTGGAAGGGGCCTTGAATTCTTCATCAACATAGTGGCATATTTTTGCTCCACATGGTGTGAAAGGGGCTTTTCCTTCTTCATCAACAAAGCAGGTACACCAGACATTGAAGGGAAAATAGAAGGTCATAGAGGTCAACCATGGAGAAACAGATCGAGAGCATGAAGATGCCCATGAGGTGGAGCCTGATTTTGAGCTAGTAGACCTTGGAAAGTTTGATGAAACTACCAAATCAAGAATTTCAATCAAATAAAATGAGGCATGGATCATAGAGCCGCAAACCAATCTTGAGAGGGAAAAATTCATCATCTCTTTCCTAGAGCAAGAGAACAAACAATTGACAGGCAAGAAAAATATTTTAGAAATGAAGTTGCTGCAGGAGAGGAGGTGAAACATGATTTATCAAGAACCCATAGAAGATCCTGAGGAGGCTAAAAACATCAGGAAAAGTCCAAAGACAAGAGGCCTCAAAAGAGCATTGGAGAAGGAAAAGCAAGAAGCCCAAAGTTTGAGTTTTGACTGCCAATTGGCCAAGGAGATTGAAGAAGATGAAGAAGTGTGGCTTGAGAGAGTAAAAATTCACTTTGAGGAGTTGCTAAAGAAGGAAAACCAAGAAAATCATATGCTCAGACACATGGCCCATCACTAGCAGACCCAGAATAAAATTTGCAATATCAAGGTCAAATAGATGAAAGATAAACTTAAGAAGTTTCGTAAGGGTAAGAAGGGAGCTGAAAAACTCAAGATACTTGATGATGCCTCCTTAGATTAGCTTGACATTTTATGGAGGACTTATTCCACAAAAGTTGAGTAATTTTTCAAATTTTTGGATTTTTTTGAAGGTTTTGGGCAATTTTGGAAAAACACAAGAATTTTTCCTCTATGCGCAGTGCCTTGGTGCTGTGCAGTCTTTAGGGGAATCTAATGGGAAAAAGGAAGACATAATTGGGTTAATAATGATGAGGAAATTCCCCCTGTACTTTTTCTAAACATTTGGAGCAAAACTATTTAGGAAAAAAGGCCAAAAACACCCAAAAAATCATGTTTCTGCCTCTTTTTCAGGCTCGCGCTATGCATAGATGCAATCTTGAAATATTGCAGTTTTGGAGGGTTAAATAAACTTGAAATTTGAAACCACAAGTATATCTAGAAATTAGACAGGACAAGATTTCCAATAAGCTAACATGAGCTCAATTTTGACACCGGAAATTCAGTCAAAAGTGACCTGCAAGAAGACCTATGTTTTCCTCCTTGGCGCTGCACATACGACAAATTTTCTTTGTTTTAGAGTTTTCTCTATTTTTCACGGAATTTTTTAGTTTTACCTCACTAGTTGGGGTTTTCACTGATTTAATTGGTAAATATGAATGTAATTATGATGAGGATTAGTTTAATATGTGTAAATTCATTAGCCTAATTCCTCTAGAGTTCAAATGAATCAATTTCCTCTCTTTTAGAGGAAAGTTGGTGGGTCTTCCTAGTCTTCAAATTCTTGTTCAGAATTTGGTGGAAACTGATCCTCATCTCATTGATTGGACTCCCTGAGGTTAGGGGGAGTTGCTTTTAGGTCTATATCTTCTTCTTCTTTCTCATTTGTAAGGGTTCGACTTATTTGGATGCTTGTCTTTTGAAGAGACACACTTTCTATCAGTTATGAGCAGGAATATTTATCAAATTTGCAACTATTTTTATGGGATCCATGTGGTATGGTGTTTAGTTTCAGTTTCTCCTTTTGTGCTCCGATGTTAATTTTTTTTGTTTATCTCATCCATCATTTCATTTCTTCTAAGTG
The DNA here is from genome assembly GCA_034641835.2 of Pinus albicaulis. NCBI lineage: Eukaryota > Viridiplantae > Streptophyta > Pinopsida > Pinales > Pinaceae > Pinus > Pinus albicaulis. The sequence goes on along the minus strand of CM076581.1, from coordinate 750,082,625 downwards.
AATGTATGCAAGTTAGATAAGTAGAATCATTCTCATATGCTCTGTTTTGGGTAGACATTGACAGTTTGTTAAAAACTTCTTTAGATTAGAAAGAAACCATAATTTCACAATTCTCTTTCTAGCTCCTCACCTGTCTTGATCATACGACCCATGGAAAGCCTAAAGTGATAAATTAATATGTCTACCTTTCCCCTTAGAACACCCTGCAGATTTTGACCTAATTTCCCTTTCCCTAACTGTTTTTCTCCTTCTGATCCAACACAACCCTATAAAATGAATCAAAAACCCTGAGCTACTATACCTAGGCTAATATCTTATTTAATCAACCATTTTGGTTGTGATCCTTATGGAGAGAGCCCTCTCCTTGCCTAGTAGGGCTAACTACTTGGCTAAGCGTGGTTTGTGGTTACCTCGGAATTGCCTTCTTCAGCCTGAGGTTCAATTCGAGTGATAACACGGGGCAAGAAGTATTCAACTACTATAGAATGGGCATTGTCATCAGGCTTGTAATTTTTGAAGTTCATTCTAGATCATCCAATATTTGTGTCAATTATATTTTTATTACAATCATTTGGTGAAGTTAATGATGCATGAAAGGTGAAGACAGATATAGATTATTCTGAATGCCTCAAAGAAATTAAAAAATAAATTAGATATACATATAAAAACTTTGATGTTTCTGATTATGTTTGGTGGGAGTCCTTTTTCAATGATCAAAGTGATATCCTTTGAAGATAAAAAATGAAGATATGCTTTTGGAGACTCATTTATTTGGACACAAAATGTGTCAAATGGACAGGAGGAAACAAACATTTTTGAACAAAAACAATTTCAAGGTATTATTAATTCTACATAGGTGGAGGAAAGAGAAATTTATATTGGTTCCTGAACATCTCGTGTAGAACATGCAGTCATGGAAGACCTTTATACGGGTTTATTACAAGATATTAAGGAGGGTTGCATGATCACAGTATAAGCACAAGAAGATCCACATGGCTATCCATTCTAGGTTTCCAAGGTTATAAAGGTCATTACATAAAATGAAGATGTTACAAGTGTTGAAGAACATTTCTATGCCACAAACAGAGACCCATTCAATTGTATGTACAAGCTAGACATGGTAGTTAATAAAAAAATTGGCAGAAAGAGAAAAATAAAGTGTACAAATATAAATCATCGCTGCACAAACCTCTCAAAATTGGAGGAAGTTGAAATACTTGTTTTTGACCTCAATTTAACAAAGACAGTAAATCTTCACTCTAGGATGATAGAGATTTCAAAGAGGTTTCTACCAGAAGAAACAATGTTGATATGGCAGTTTGAAGAACTTAGTCGTAGATCTAGAAAAATTTTGAAACCTCAAGTGGTGGGCATGCATGTTAACTTAGATGGGGCACTAGTTGATGAAAGAGAGGAATATGAAACATCTTCATCTACATCCAGTCATTGTTCTGAAGATGTGAATTATGATGGTGTGAAAGGAAATATGAGTGATGTAGAATAATTGAGTAATAAAATTATATAAATGATGTTTTCATTCAGAAATGAAAATGAAAATTTAACTTCCATATGATCTTACATGAAGTTATGAGTCAATTTTATATTTTTTGGATTATATGTTCTAATTATGATGAATTCATTTGTCTAAAATATTCACAATGCAATAATAACTTAGAGAAATAATTTATGCTTCATGGGGCTATTTTAGTCATATAATTATTTCATAATATCATGGTTGAAATATGTTGAAAAGTTAATGTTTTTTAATTCTATGGGTGAAAAATTATCAAATATATTTTATATTTAACATTATGGTTGAAAATGGTTAGAATTTTAAGGATTTGTCATGATATTATATGTTAAATGACATGGATAAAAATTACTATAATTTTAATGTGTTTAAAATATAATTATTTTATATTTAACGTCATTAATAAAAATGTGTTGAAATTGTACCTGAAAAATAAAAATGGTATTCTAGCACCAATATTAGTGTGTTTTTTCCATTTATTTCACAAAAGAAAATTGGTTTTACTGCCAGTTTTAAAAAATGTTTCAAATTAAAACTAAAAAAATAATCTCGTTCTTGAATACACACTTTTAGTTTTTTGGTTTTTTTTCATGTTTTTGGGTATTTTTTTGGCCAGAGTTCCTGTTTTTAGTTTACAGTTCCTGTATCAAAGTTTACGTTGTTTTCCTCTTTTTATGGACATCATTAGGTATGATATGTACTGTGATTGTTAATTATTTATTAGGTTGATGTTTAATATATATGCATGTATGTTAATATGTGATTGATGATAGTGTTGTATAAGAAATATTTAATGGCGCCCATTATTCCTGAAGCATTATCCAATGAGTAACATTTAAATGATTCAAATGTGGTTAATCCTTTTATCATGGTTATGCTCCAATCATTAAATGGAAGAGTGGTTTTGATTAAAATTTAAAATATTAAGGAATATATTAAATGTAACAGGTAGGTTAGGATAGAAAAAATTGAGTTTTGAGAGATAAAACATGGCTAATAGTAACAAGATAAAGTTTCATGTGAGAAAGAACTTATAGAGGTAGCCCAATTTTTAAAGAGGGTCATATTAGACTATCACAAATAGAGTTCAATCAGTTCATCCAAATTAGATGAGTAGTCATGTAGCTTAAGTTAATTTTTCTTTTTCAATAGCCAAGCTTCAAACTCCTCTCCTTTATTGTCTGCACAATTAAATGTGGGAGGATTTATTTTCTTGAGTTGTACATGTAAAATATCTTAATTAGGTCTCATTCTCAGTTGCCTCACCTATAATATGCTTGGACTACTTCATGATTCTAACAAAACAAAGCCTTCATTAATAATCTCCTTGATGATGATGATTCTCAATAACACTTCTAGAGTGCCTTGAATACCTAACATATTTTCCCCTAACTCATGAGTCATGTTCCTATCCCACCGTAGAATCATATCTCTAGTCTATTACAATCTATAAATTATTTAATATCTGTAAAATATGATTGTTAGTTGGTTCTTTTTCTCTTTTCAATATCTCATTATGAGCCTTAGAGTTGAGCACCTCCATTTTAAAACTCCTCCTGGTTTCCTTCAACTCTTCATCACCTAGTTTATCCTTTCCATGCCCATTTGGCATTATTTGAGCACTACCTATGATAATTTTAGTATGAATGATCTCTTCTTCATAGCCATAGGACCCATGAGTATCCCTGATACTTTTGTTCCTAGTGTAGGATATACCCTGTGGGCCACATCTATCTTTTTTTAAAATGTATGAAGAATTTCCCACTTTAAACCAAAATTATAGGTTGGTAGATGGATTATGATTTTCAGTAGATTTATATTGATTATCTATTTTTCCAAATCCAAATCTCGAGCTAAAAGTTATGGAATTTGAAAATTTTGACCCATTTAATCCAATTTCCCTTATTATGTTATTTGAAATTTTGTTTTCTTTTTTTTCTTCAAATAATTATGTCTCTAAATATCTATTCCAACTCCATTATTGTGCTCTATTATCTCAGATTTTCCCATTGAGTAGTTCAACACCACAATAGGGTTTGTAGTTCTAGAGCTACATCCTTTCTAAGCAACTACAAACCCTTTTTATTTTTCACTATTTTAGTCATCATCTGCATACATAATTTTTTTCATGATTGTAATATGTCATTGGAAATATATCTCTAAGGTGTTTTATTTGAGTTGTATATATTTCATGTACTACTGGTAGAAAAAATTGTCATTATTTTTTGCTCACTAGAAATGTTATTTATGTTTAGATTCAAAAAGATGATGATCCTAGCTAAAATTAAACACCTACACTAGGTGGGACCCGTAGGCTATTTTTAGGTGTTTGTCTATTTTTAGAATGTTGAGGAAACTCTATTTATAATGGGAGTCTATTTTTAGAATGGTGAGAAAATTATATTTATAGATGAGTTTCTATTTTTAGATGTATGTGCGAATTCTATTTATATATCGCATGTTTAAAAATAGAATGCATGTCAGTTATTATTATATCTTAATGATAATTAGACAATAAATATTAATCTATTCTCTTAAAGCACTTGATTTCAGTTAACTGGAGTGGAAAACCAGTTAGAGAAGGATTTTCGAGTTCTAAGGTTGGTTGGTGGGACATGCAAGTGGAATTAGTTGTAACTGAATGATTCAAAGTTGTAACAGAGTTGGATGTGTAGTTATTGGAGTTGTAAAGTAGTTTAACTCAGTTAGGTGAGTTAAACTCAGTTGTGCTAGTTGTAACTAGTTGTAACTAATGATATACTAGTGAGATATCAGTGAATTAAATATTAAATTAATTCACATGGAGTGATCTCACATGAAATTGAACATTTACTACTGTTAATTACATGCATGCCAGATCCAGTGGAGACCCAATTGAGAGATAGGTGAAAGGGATAGTTTGACTATCGGTTGTGGCATTAGTGGGTGCACCAATGCAACCACACACACATTGTATATGCCAATGAGGATTGTGCAGTCAAGGCAAGGGAGTATCTCATTCATTCATGGATTACGATCAACAGGGATTGCACAGTGGAGGCAAGATGTCAGGAGGCAGTAAATTGGCACATGCTTTTCCAATTTTTCTATGACAGTGTGAGATGATTGTATATTGTACGGAGAGCTCTTGGATTAGAGTTTTGTATGAGATTGTTTCATGATCCATGATATATATATATATATATATATATATATATATATATGATAGTGTGGTTTCTAGATTTATGCTTTCTCGGTAAAAACATCTGTGTTATGTGTGATTGATCTTTCTTCATGTGTTTTCAATTAGCGATTAAATTTCTACAAATATTTTAGTAGAATAATTATGTATTTATTAGTGGCACATAATTGTTAGATCAGGAGAATGAAGGAAATACATAATTTTATTAAAATTTATACATGGTATTGGAGCAAAGAAAATTGCAATTTTAAAGCAGTAGTTGAGTTTGTTGGTGGAAACAATTTGAATTTGCTACAGTAATTTCTTGGTGCAACAGTTGAGTAAACATCGAAATGGATTTCAATGGTTTGTGGCTAGAGTATGCACTCGACGGAAGCTTGAACTACATAGCTTGGAAGGATAGGATGGAGGTAGTGCTTGAAGATAATGCCTTGAAGGAATTCATCAACAGCGATGTTCCTAATCCCACTTCGATGTATGTTGCATTACTTGATGCATGGTAAAAGAAAGTAGCAAAGAAGAGAAGGATTATGTTGGAAGGTATACAAGAGAATATTGTCTCAAGCATTCATGGAAAGCCACTCCATTTGCAATGTGGAAGGCTTCGACAGATCTTTTCAAAAGCAGCAACAACCATAGGAAATTGGCACTGAAGGATAAACTCATAAAGATCAAGATAGAGAAGGGCGAAAATATTACCAAGTATCTCAAAAATTTTGTCCAATGTCGCCATGAACTAGGGAGTGTGCGAATCGTGATTGCTGATGATGATTTGGTGAGCTTGGCTCTCTTGGGACTTCCTAATACTTGTCACAATTATCAAGACTCTCTCAAAAAATGGGAAAAACTGCCGGATTGGGAACGACTATGGTCGGATCTAGTGTAGGAGGAGTTCAGGCGGAACACTAGAGATGGCTCTTCATCAAAACATGATGATGAAGAGGATTGTGTTTTGGCTGCCAAGGCAAGGAAAGGTAAGGGGAAGAAATTACACTCAAAATCTGAGGCTAAAGGAAAGAAGTTGGATTTTTCCAAGGTGAAGTGTTTTCACTATCACGAACATGGGCATCTCGCCACTAATTTCCTACAGAAAACGAAGAACAAGAAGGTTGTTGGAGCTACAGATGGTGAGGCCCTTGCCTAGAAATTTGAACTTGATTTCTATTTTATCGCATGCTTGGTTTCAAACACAATGGGATCGGTGTGGTATCTTGATAGTGGTGCTTCCTTCCACATGATGGGAGATAAGGAGCTTTTCAGTTACTTGGAGGATAAATATCTCCAAATGCATATAGTGATGGGCGACGTGGAAGATATAGTGCGACCGAAATTGGTACCATTACCTTTGAGAGGGATTCAGGCAAACCATTTCTATTCAAAGATGCATGTTCCAGGTCTGAAGAAAAACTTGGTCTCAGTCGCAATGTTGGAGGACAGAGGCTATGACATTGAATTCAGCGATGGAAAACCTTTCCTGCGACATAAAACAATAGGTCAAATCAAGAGGATAGGGATTTGAGTCAAGAATTTCTACAAGATGGAGGTAGAAGGCTACGCTGCCATGATGGGAAAAGCAGAAAAAGAGGTGAGCTGAGATGAGGGAAAATTATGGCATAGGCGATTGGGTCATCCTGATCATGGAGCCTTGAAATTCATGCAGCAAATATCTACTGCACTTCCAATGGGAACACTTGCTCAGTTAGATCAGTGCAAGGGTTTCACCATGGGGAAGTATGTAAATTCCACCTTTCATGAAAAGGAGAATCATGCTTTGGTGATCCTGGAGAGAGTTCATGCAGATGTGTGTGGACCACTCTCAGTTGCTTCAACAAAGAAACATAGGTATTATGTTATTTTTGATGATTAGGTTTCTCGTAAATGCTAGATATTCTTCATGCAGAAGAAGGATCAAACATTCTCAAAGTTATGTGAGTTAAAGCCATTGGTTGAGAAAGAGTTGGGGAAGCAAGCAAAGGCTCTGCGGAGCGATAATGGTGGATAATACATATCGAACGAATTCAAATAATTCTATATAAAATAAGGAATTCGAAGAGAACTCATATAACGTCATAACCCATAGAAAAATGGGGTCATGGAGAGGAAGATCATAATGATCATGTGTGCGGCATGAGCGATGCTACATGATCAGGGCCAACCAATGCATTTGTGGGCGGAATCATGCAACACTGTGGTTTATGTGCAAAACCATTGTCCTCATAGAGTACTTGGCATGAGAACACCTGAAGAACATTTTACTAGTAAGAAAATCAATGTTTCTCAGTTTAATATTTTTGGCTCATCTGTTTATGTGCATGTGACCAAGAACGCCAGGAAGAATCTGGAGCCAACTACTGAAGTTGGGATATTTATGGGGTAGACCGAAACACCCCATACTTATCATGTATTTTCCAGACATTTGAATGATTGTGGTGTGACAGGATATAAAATTTAATGAGGAGAAAGCCATCAAGTTGTCACTTCAGAGGGAGCTAGACTTACATGCAGAGGAGGAACTTTTGGTTCGCAAAGAAGAGCCTCTAGATGTGGATCAGCCACAGGAGGAGGATCATGGAGTTGAGGAGTCCACTCACGCAGAGATAAACATTATAACTGGAATAAGGCGTACCACAGAAGCTGAGAGGTTGAAACTTGATGTGGAACAGAATGTTGGAGTCCCTACTTCACAGCGCAGACAAAGATAGTCTCCTGACCGATTCACTCGATACATAGCTATCATGAGAAAAGGTATTGTGATTGAGCCATCTTCCTTTTAGGAATCAATGTAGGAGCCCACATGGGTAGATGCAATGGTGGAGGAGTATGAATCTATTGTCAGAAACAATGCTTGGGAAATTGTTCCAAGGTCGGTTAATAAATCAGTGGTAGCTTCAAGATGGGTCTACAAGGTAAATCAAGTTGGTTATGGGAGTGTTGAGAAATATAAGGCTAGACTTGTGGCTCGAGGCTTATCACAGATCGAGGGGATTGATTATGAAGAAACCTGTGCACCTGTCGCACGATATTCTTCCATAAGGACCATCCTTGCTCTCTCATTGTAGATGGGTTAGCACATTCATCAGATGGATGTGAAGACTGCATTCCTTAATGGGATGATTGAGGAAGAAGTGTACATTGAGCAGCCTGAAAGATTTGAGATCTTCAGCAGTGAGTTGCATGTGTGTAGAGTCAAAAGAGCATTGTATGAGCTGAAGCAAGCACCCCGTGCTTGGTACACTCGGATTGATAGCTATTTCACCGAACTTGGCTTCACCAAGAGTGAGGCAGATGAAAAACTATACCAGATTGTTGGGGAGGGTAAGATTTTAATCATTGTTCTTTATGTTGATGATTTAATACTCACTAGTGATGAGCAACTGATACAGTCATGCAAGGAGGACCATGCAAAAGAGTTTGAGATGAAGGATATGGGTCTCCTTCATTATTTCCTTGGATTGGAAATATGGCAACAAGATGGTGAAGTTTTTGTGTCTCAAGGAAAGTATTCAAGGGAGATACTGGGTAGGTTTCACATGGAGGGCTACAAACCCATGGATACTCCTCTTCTAGGAAACAAGAGGAAAGAGGACGCTACATCTGGAGAGGTAGTGGATGCTACTGTCTATCAACAGTTAGTGAGTTTGCTAATGTATTTAGTAAATACAAGACTAGACATATGCTATGTGGTGAACCAACTTAGTCAAGCGATGGTTAAGCCTACCAAAATCTTTTGGAAGGCAAGAAAGCATGTCCTGAGATATATGAGGGACACATCTCAGTATGGATTATGGCACAGAAAAATGGATTAGGTGAAGTTTCATGGATTCATGGATGTATATTGGGCAGGCAGCCCAACGGATAGAAAGAGCACATCAGGAGGGGTCTGCAGTATCGGATCTACAACTGTTTCTTGGTACATCAGGAAATAAATATCTATGGCACTCAATTCAATGGAAGTGGGATACATGGCAGCTAGTCAAGATGCATGTGAGGCTACCTGGATAAGAAAGATCCTGGTTGGTTTGTTTGGTTCTCGTTTAGATCCTACAGTGATTCATTATGATCATTAGAGTTGCATTAAAATCTCAATTAATCATGTATTTCATGATAGATATAAGCATATAGATATGCGGTATCATCATATCAGAGATTGTGTGCAGTGGAAGATAATTTTGCTTCAGTAAATTCCTACGAAGGATCAGGATGCAGATATTCTAACGAAGGCACTCACCAGGAGCAAATTCAAATACCATAAAGACAGGATCGGGTTGAACGATAATCCCTTTCTTGTTGAGAGGGAGTGTTGAGATTCAACAAGATGATGATCTTAGTGAAAATTAAGCACCTACACTAGGTGGGGCCCGTAGGATATTTTTAGGTGTATGTCTATTTTTAGAATGTTGAGAAAATTCTATTTATAGCAGGAGTCTATTTTTAGAATGGTGAGAAAATTATATTTATAGATGAGTTTCTATTTTTAGATGTATGTGAGAAGTCTATCTATAGATCTCATGTCTAAAAATATAATGCATGTTGGTTATTATTATCTCTTAATAATAATTAGACAATAAATATTAATATATTCTCTTGAAGCACTTGATTTTAGTTAACTGAAGTGGCAAACCATTTAGCTGAAGGAATTTCAAGTTCTAAGGTTAGTTGGTGGGACATGCAAGTGGACTTAGTTGTAACTGAGTGATTCAAAGTTTTAACAGAGTTGGATGTGTATTTATGTGAGTTGCAAAGTAGTTTAACTTAGTTACACCATTTTTTTGGTCATCTAACCTATTATTATTAGATGAATCCAAGTACACCATGTAAGACCAATTTTACCCTAAGTAAAATTGCTTTCACCATATAAAATAACTTATTTGGTCATATTTAACCGAAAATAAGGAAACTAATTAAGTAAACCCTCATTTATTTAATTATTTCCTAAATAAGTTATTTAAATCATTATTTAAATAATATTCTTAGTTAAATTTGACTAAATCATCCATAACTAATTAAATAAATCATTATTTATTTAATCATATTCCCATCATTCCCCTAAAATGATAAATAAATCATTATTTATTTAATCATATTCCCATCATTCCCCTAAAATGATAAATAAATCATTTATTTATTTATTATTTATAAATAAAGGAATTGACCCAAGTCAAAAATCCTTTTCCCTCCAACAAATATAATAAAATATTCCTAAAAGGTGCTTCTAGAATTCGATTAATAATATCTTATTCATGCACCGAGTTCTAGACCACCCCAATATTTTGTTATAAATAGGGGGGGTTTCCCCATTCATTAGTCACCTTCATTGCATTAGATCACTTTGGATCTTCTCTTGGTCACCATTTTCCATTTTGTTTTGTGAACTCCCATTGAGTTCCATGTCTATTTTTCTACATCCATAAGAGAGAGAAATGTTAGATCTGAAACACTGAGGACTTCCAAGAACCCATCCCACTTAGGAGAACTGGAAAACACCTTTCTTGTTTTCCTCTAAGGTGCCCCATTCTTTAATATAATATAAAACATTCTTTTAAACACTTTGTTCTTGTCTTGTTCATTGGATTTATGGAGCTATGTTATTTTTTATCTGCTTAATATCTTTTGTGCTTAGATCTGAATTTGTGCAGCAATATTAAAGGTATTTTGCAGCCATAATCGATGTTAGGGCTATTTTTTATGCGTAGCTAAAGTGATCTTTTACGACGAAATATTCATACTAACAATTGGTAACTCCACACGTGTTTTCTTTTGCGACCGCTGTCGTTTCATATATTCCTACATATCCAGTTGTTTCAGACCCTAGGGTTTCTCTCCCCTTTTCTGTTTTTCCTATTTTTATGGTGATTCTCACCCCTAAAACCCTTAAACAGTCAAATTTTTAACTTCAGTGTGTTTCTGGCCTTATTGCGCAGGTGACAGACATCAGCCGCAGCTGAGACGACAATTTTTTTTGAAATCTACCGCCGAGAGAGCCGGATCTGCAGGTTGCACTTATCGGCCCAAAAAGTGTGACTTGAGCCTCAAGATGCACTTTTCTGCCCCAAACCTGCGACCTGGACCGAAAATAGGTCAGAACCTGCGACCTGCACCTTTTCTGCAAATTTTTCAGCACTTTTTCTGGGTTTGTCTGAAGCTTCTGTCAGGGTTTCCCAGCCTCTGTCTCTGCCCGTTTGGACCTGTTTCTGATCTGCTTCACTCACCTAAGAGGGAATATTTCCCCTTAGGGCTCTAATACCCCCCAATTTTTGTGGGCGAGTCTTTGCTGTTACAGAAGTTTGAATTTACAGAGTTTCAGCCCTGTTTTTCTCAGATCTGATACCTCCTCTTCAGATCCCTTTAGATCAGCTCTTCTCCCTCTCAAAACACCTCATATCATTTTGTTTGGGTTCACTTCTAAGGCCACTACCTTATCTCTCCTATTTTCTCTGATCTCCTCCTTTTTTAGCAGCAACCTTGCCTCTGCCTATTTGCTGTTCTCTGCACCACTTTTCAGCAGATCTACCCTTTAGATCCCAATCCCTCCGGACCTTAGATCTATTGGTCTCTTTTCAGCGTGCTTTGCCTGGTTTTTCCCTCTTATCGACTAGTTTTGGGAGACCCGCCTTCTTGGGTTAGATTGCTGCATTTTTAGTTGTTAATTTTCTGTTCTTTCAGTTTTATTTACTGCAGATTTCTTTTCCATTACGCAACACACTTTTTTTTAATCTCAAAACGTCTGGGTTTACACAATTAAAATTAACACACGCCACACACCGACCCTAAGTGAAGAAGAGCCTGGTTAACACCGCCTGGCAAAGACTTTAAAATCAATTGTCACTGCACCTTTCTGCCCTTGATCTCACTTGATTTTGTCCCTCCCTGCCCTTGTCGATTTTTCTTCTTCCCGTCATCATTGCGCCCCCAAGGCACCTCTCCCGGAGACTTCTTGGCCTTCACCCTCAGTTTCTGTTTGGTCGACTTCCTCCTTCCCGTCATCATCGAGTAAGTCCTCCCCCGAGTCTGCACTCCGACTCTTCCTCTGATTTTTCGGGTTCTCCCCCTGTCACTTTCACCATGTCTACTTCAGGGCCTACTACCAGTAGCAACCCCAGTACTACTGCTGGGCCTGTTTCCAGTGGAACCACCTCGGGACCTACCTTGACTGCCCCATTACTCCCTTATATGGCCGGCCTTAGTCTCCCTGACTTCAATCAGCTGATTAATGATCCTATCTGCCACGATGTTAGTTGGCCTGCTATGCCAACCAAGCTCCCCTCCGACATTCCCAAGTTCGAAGGCCTTGCTAGTGAGGATCCCTCCAACCATATCCGATCCTTCCATATGTGGTGTTCCTCCAATTCCATTACTGACGACTCTATCCGTCTTAGATTGTTCCAACGCACGCTTACAGGCGAAGCTTCTAAATGGTATGTTGAATAGGCCACCTCCTCCCATACCACCTTTGCGACCATTGCCCAAGCCTTCTTATCTTATTTCCAGCTCCCTCTCCGATACGACACTGGTACCGAGATTTTAACCTCCTTCCGTCAATCCTCCTCAACCCGCCTTTCCGCTCATGTCCAAGAATGGCGGTGCAGACGAAGCTTATGTCGAGCTCCCCCCTTTGAAGATCGGGTTTACATGGACTGGTTCCTTCGCTCCCTCTTACCTCCCATTGGCAAAGATGTCGCATCCCATTTTCCCCAAACCGAAGAAGCCGCCCTCCAAATCGCCTTGAAGTATGACCTTATCTCTGCCCAATATGGTTATGTTTATATCGTCCTTCCTGACCTTCCCAAACCCAATGGTCCTAATGCCTCGGGGGCATCTCATTCTGCCGACGGTATCATTGGAGCCCTGTCACATACCTCTGCCCAACCTCCTCCGGGCCATGGTTTTCCTCTAGGGGCCATCCCCTCCGGTATTTTTTCCCCTTTAGGCAGCATGTATTCAGGCTACGGCATGCCTCCTCCTTTTTCCCACCCCCCTGCTTACCTTACTGCTGCCCACCCTACTCCTTATCCATATCCGCAACCTGGTGTCCCAGCTCCTCCAGCATTTGGACCTCCTACTCCCTTGCCTTCTCCACCCCCACAACCGCACTTACTACCCCCTCCAGGGCAAGTATTTGCACAGCAGGGGGCACCTAATTTTCCTCCTTCTCAAAGAAGGAGAAGAGGCAATAAATCTGCTTCTGGTAATTGCGGACCCACTCCTTCCAATATCGACTCTACCACTGCCAACTAGCCACAGGGCTCTCAGCCCAAGCTGGACAGGCCACTTCGCACCAATAAGCCCTGTTCGTGTTGTGGTGTTTATGGTCACTACACTCATGATTGTCCCTTATTACCACAAATGCAACAACTTTGGGATTCTCAGGCCACCGTACGGGGACAAAACTCCTCCCCTATTACCCCTCCCACCCCCATTACTTCTCAACCTGCTGTGTTTACCGATCCTTTCCCGCAACAAGGATCTGTGGCCACTCAACCACCTCACACCCCGGTAACCACTCAACCTTCCCCTTCTGGTTCATCTGATTACCAGATTCTCATGGTGGCTTCTGACCCACCTCTCCCTGTCGACCTCCACCTTCAAACTCAGTCCCGTCAGTATTCCCCACCTCCTGTGTCGTCTGTCTCTGAGTCTCCATCGTTAGGTCCTATAAAGCTTCTATCGACACCCAATGGTCCCTTGCAAATCCCTCCACCCAACGCCGAGGTTCATCCCAAGCCTCCTAAGGGACCATTACGTAGACATGCTGTCTCTGGTCAGGCTGCCCATTCATACAGCATAGTATATGATTTGGCCCAATCTCCTGCTTCCATTTCAACATTGGAACTCCTCCAGTCGTGTCCTTCTCAAAAGAGGGCTCTACTATCTGCCGTGGGTGCTGTAGATCCTGCTGATGACCAATTGATTTTTTTCGACACCCGTCAGTCAGAACATCCCCCTCTTCCTCCTTCAGTTGCTTTCCAAATCCCAATCAAAATCTGAAATGCCAATGTTGCTCGGTGTATTATTGATGAGGGGGCATCTACCTGTGTAATGTTCGCTTCGGTTTGGAAACAACTTGGATCCCCTGAACTGGCCCCTTCCACCATCACCCTTTGTGCTTGGGATGGCCATGCCTCCCAACCCATTGGCCTATTTCATAGCACCAATGTCCTATCACCCTTGCCGGTAAGACTGTTTGTGTTGACGTTGAAGTTATCGACACCCCTCTTGACTACAACATTATTTTGGGTCGTAGTTACACCTATGCCATGTCTGTCGTCCCATCTGCAGTCCACCACAAGATGTTTTTCCCTCATAATGGCAAGATTGTCACCATTGACCAATTGACCTACCATGAACCAAAATCTCAGACCTCCCCTGAGTCCACCATCTCTACTATCACCAATAAACCAACTGTTGATTCATTGACCAGTGTTTCCCCCAGCGTCTACAAAGACTCCTCTTAGCTTGGAACCTTTTCTGGTCCTCCCCCTCCTCATGTCTCTGACCCCAGCTCAGCGAATGTTTGCATGATGCACTCGTCTCAGGCTAGCCTTCCACATCCTGCTTCGGCTAGTCAGCAACCTCTATCTCGCCCACCGCCTCTTGCTCCTAGCCCTTCGCTTTAGTCAACCGAACCTTTTTCACCCGGCCCTTCCCATCACACTCAGGAACCTTCCTACCCTCTTGAGTTAGTTCCCTCAGGTCTCCCCCATCTGGGAGCCGTCCCCCCTGGTCACTACCTTGCCGGTCAGATACCTTTCCTTGGTCCCCCCCCTGGCGTCTATTTAGTCCCTGTCATGGCCACCCTTTCCCTTTCTAATTTAACCTTGGGAATTCCTATTTGGTATCTTACCCCTCCAACCGAGACCCCAACAGGCCACCCCAAACCATACATAGCTGTGACACCCGTACAACCGATCCCCGTCGCTCCTTCCTCCACCACAGTGCCCCTCACCCCTCCACATAACCCTCTTAATGCTGCAACAACTACCAGCAAGAAACGAAAAACTCGCAAGGGGGCATCCACTGACAAGGCCACCGCACCTGACCCTACCCGTCTCCAACCCGCCAAGCCTTGTGCCCTGTGTGATGGTATCGGTCATCCTACCCATATTTGTCCTGAATTTCCCCGTATCCAACCCATGGTTAAAGTCACGTAACCTGAATCTACGGTCCCTGACATCTCTATCTCTTTCTCATTCGTAGCCAAAAACCCGAAGACTCTTTGCACCAACAAACCCTGTGCTCTGTGTGGTGTCCATGGCCATTATTCCCACCATTTCCCTCACCTCACGCATTACCGAGCCTCTTTATAGGTCATTCACGAGTACGAAGTTGAACAAAATCAATCCGCCTCGCCCATCCTTGCTCAGTATGTGTCAAGTTTACTTGAAGATCCCCCGGCTACCATTGACATCCCTCCCCCTGATGTTGAGATGTCTGAATCTAATGCTCCTCTCTTACACCTATCATCATCTGCACACCCCTCGGAGTACATCCCCTCTGAATCCACTCCATCTGTTTCGCTTGATCCTCCTTCCACCACTTTTTCAGGCTCTTTATGTTTCGACCATCTGTTTTCTTGTTCTTCTGTCATTTCCCCTAATGACCCGTATGTGCACCTTTATTCCCATACTGATGATTTAGGTACCTTTTTAGCGTCATATAGTCCCCTTGACCCTTCCCTTCCCTCTCCTCATCACGATCATCCCATCCGTATCTTTGATGTCCTTTGTAGCCTAAGTGCCCACTCTTCATCCCATATATCTCATTCATCCCCCTCTCGTCGATCTATGTGTCCTAGACTTCCTACCCGAACTTCTCCCTCCCGTAGCCGTCAATTGATGTCTATCCTCTCCTCACGCTGCCATCCTTTTTCTCATCCCTCTCATTTCTTGCCTTATGACATTATTACATCGGCCCCATCACCCACACATTATCTTGGCTACGCCGATGGGGCAAGTCGTTATTCACGCCATCTCACTTCAGCAGCATGGGCCATCTTTACCCCCTTGTGTACCCTGGTCCTTACAAATGGGGTCTGCATTGGTCAGGCCACCAATAATTAGGCTGAATATGCTGTGGTCCATGGTCTCTTAGCCGATGCCCTCTCTCGTCACATCCTCCACATTCATGTTCATTTAGATTCCCTGCTTCTTGTTTTACAACTTAATGGTGTCTATCGTGTGCATAGCCCTATCCTGTTTAGACAATATTTATGAGTGAAAATTTTGATACGTGAATTTAGATTCATTACATTTAGCCATATACCTATAGATCAACATCACTACGTAGATCAAATCGCAAATCATGTTCTAGACTGGCATCTATCACACACAACACAATAACATTTCAACACCATCAATCAAATACATCAACATCATATATATTATATAACATGTGTTTTTAAGAGTCCATCTACTCTAAAACATATGACATGCCCCTAGCATGTTACAATAACAAAACTACAAAAATGGAGGCACCACTTGCCCCTACATAGACACTGGGGGGCACCACTCGCCCCTCCATAGACACTAGGGGGCACCACCTGCCCTACATCTAATCACTCTCTGGAGGATCCCAATCCAATGGCTCTGCCCCCGCAGCTCGTAGATCAAGCACATCCTGACCAGCCATCGCCATGCGTCACATGATACCTCGCCACTCTGAGGGTAGCCCAATACATAACTCTATGTACTGGTCGTCTAAATCCTGCCAACCATGCTCTGACGCACCGGTCAGCAGCCCCTCACATCTACGACGGATGTCCTCCACCAGAGCCGCCATATCCTCGTTTTGTGCCGTCCTTGATCCACTTGCACCTGTAGCCCCGCCTGCTGCAAGTCGTCCCATATATCCGGCCGATTTTACTGGAGCTATATCTGCATTCCAGAAAACATCAGAATTAGTACCATAAATACTAGTCCCAAACTCTAAAATGCACATAACAGATTAGTTACTTGTCACTCACCATCGGGTCCCCATACTCGACCAGGCAGAAGCAGCAAGTATGGATCTCCCCAATAACTCATCCCACTATAGGGATAATCGTCTATGTATAGTGGCATCTGATCCCAATGGGCGAAGAACTCTGGTCGAAACACCCGTCCGACCGCCCCTCCTCTTCTACACAGTAATCGTCCCCACCGACGCATTCATGGCTCCCTTGGTCCACCATCAAGTAACTGCACACAAGGTCGTAAGGTCAAGATCCTCTCAAAGAAGAAAGAGCACAATACCGTCCCATAAGCACAATCATGATTCACTTGCCACTTGCATTGCGAAAATTGGCGTTTCACTGATTCCAACATCATCTGGGCCCACCCATACTAGGTCCCACTCAGAACACTCTCTACAATCATCATCTGCCCTCCAGTGATGTGATGGAAGGCTTGGCTGCCAAATATCTGCAACACTGCTGCGGCCACTGCTCGGGTCTCCAACCTCTCTAGATCACCAATGGATATCCGAGTCCCTTTGACTCGGATACCTGGGTGACAATGTCGCTCAACAAACTCCATAATGTTACGCCCTCGTGGTAATACTGGCTGCGTATTTCCCACCATCCCCAATGGTGGGAGACCAGTCAAGAAATACAAATCCTGGACCGTCAGCTTGATCCTGTGCCCCTGCACTACAAATGCCTCCTGATCCGGATCCCAATAACTGATAATCCGGGCCAACAAGGGCTCTCCAGCCCTCATCAAAGGGTTCTCCAAAAATTTCAAAACACCATGTCTAGCCAGTGCATGACGGACACCCTGATCCGCCTGGATCTCTGTCCGTAATGTACCTAAGTCTCTCTCTCTCCACTTGATCCATATATCTGCCATATCTGCACAAAAACATAATTTTTGTCAGCCTCTAGATCAACAAAACTGCATTAACATACACCAAACAAGAATCTCATCTCATAACAACACTAAAACCCCCACATCTCACAGGTTGTTCTTTTTGGGCACAACTTGGGCCAGGTCGCACTTTTCAGACCAAAACCTGTGTCCCAGGTCACAGATTTTGCCCCAAAAAGTGTGACCCGACCATAAGGATGAAGTAGGGGCACTTACTGAGATTTAAAGCCCTAATCTGCAACTTGAATCCATCAAAAACAAAGCTTAGGATTAGGCCTCTTACCTGCAACTGACAGATCAAAATTCCAACGGTCGGTTTGTTCGCTACGATTGCCGCAAGATTTAGGGCCTTCTCTCCTCTCCACATTCACCACAACTACACAAACAAATGAATGATTTTGGAGGGAAAACACCCTATTAGCAGAAAACCCCTGTTTTTTCTTTCGCCCGCTGCGACCAAACCGTAGCCCCATTTGACACACCGTCCTTACCGTTGGAAAGCTCTCATTGAGTACTCAAATGAGTCTTTGTCAGTTTTTTATGATTTGATACTTCACCAGGACCCATTTTGTCCATGAAGGTTCTATTCACCCATTCTCCAAACCGAATTTCTTCACTTACGACACTTGTACCTGGGGCACCACTTTGCCTCTTTACTCATCTTCGTTCGTGTTGATTTTCATCATGAGTCACCCTATTGTACTCATGATTTTATGGTCCCCCATTGGATCATTCCTATAAGGTAGCACCATCGAGTCAACCTTGCTTAGAGCATCTGAGTCGAGTCACCATCACATTCATGGAGTCTATCCCGAGTCCTTTTGTACCCCGCCATTGTCCTCCATCCTTTCCTGTTGGGTCCCTCTCTCGTGTCCCCCATTACAGCCATTAGTACCCTTGTCCATTATCCATCATGACAATGTGTCAGTCGCTGCCAAACCATTCCTACCCTTTATGCTCTAACAAGGAAAGTCATCCAACCGCTCCTCCATTCCTCTCATTCCATCATTACCATTAGTGTCTCCTTGTTCGTCGCTCTACTATTTTCCCTCGTGCCATAGTTGGGGTCCACTTATTGCCTCACCTATGGCGGGCCTACTTCTGTCAACCTCAGCTCATTTACTCCAGAAGCCAGGTCTCGGGGGAAGTGTACCATTGGTTCGAGCTCTTCATCGCATGATCGTGATATATACATTTGATGGTCCAGTGACGCAGCAACAACTATTGGTGTTTCCCGGGCATGTGTGAGATGTCTCAAACCTTATGAGGGGGTGGCCCTACAGGTAGCCCCCCACATGCCCGGATGACTTCATTTCATCCCTTGATGCAGCTCCTCTCATATGATGATACCGGCCTCAGCCGCTTGTAGTGCCTCTTCGATTTGCATGTATCCGTCAGATTTTGCGAGTCCTTCCCCGCGTGTAGGGGGCATTTGGGCGTATTTCTATCTCATGTACTACCATATTATTGTATAAGTCCTGACGATTATTCCAGGCATCGTATGTATGTGGGATTCATCATGTTGTTTACCTGGCTCATGTTTCGGCCAGCGCATGCTTCACTATTGCGTTCCGCGGTTTTCTGGGCACCTTATTCTTTGTACTTCTTGCATTCCATGGTTTTATGGGTGCCTTATTCTTTGTACTTTGTCTTGGCGGGCATAGGTATGCCTCCCCCGTCGCCTTTAGCACAAGAACCACTCCATAGAGACTTATTACACCTGTAAGTCTCGTCTCCTCAGGGTCTAGTTCTTTTGTACATCAGACACCATTACACTTCTCTCTCTCACTTCCCTTTTGATATCTAGTGATTGAGCTCTTACAACGTACTTCGGTCATACAATTTTCTCCTAACACTCGTACGTTGGGGGGCAATCTGTTACACCATTTTTTTGGTCATCTAACCTATTATTATTAGATGAATCCAAGTACACCATGTAAGACCAATTTTACCCTAAGTAAAATTGCTTTCACCATATAAAATAACTCATTTGGTCATCTTTAACCCAAAATAAGGAAACTAATTAAATAAACCCTCATTTATTTAATTATTTCCTAAGAATAAGTTATTTAAATCATTATTTAAATAATATTCTTAGTTAAATTTGACTAAATCATCCATAAATAGTTAAATAAATCATTATTTATTTAATCATATTCCCATCATTCCCCTAAAATGATAAATAAATCATTTATTTATTTATTATTTATAAAGAAAGGAATTGACCCAAGTCAAGAATCCTTTTCCCTCCAACAAATATAAT
Source organism: Pinus albicaulis (assembly GCA_034641835.2). Lineage (NCBI taxonomy): Eukaryota > Viridiplantae > Streptophyta > Pinopsida > Pinales > Pinaceae > Pinus > Pinus albicaulis. Next base: position 750,062,811 of record CM076581.1, on the reverse strand, counting down.
AAAATATTCCTAAAAGGTGCTTCTAGAATTTGATTAATAATATTTTATTCATGCACCGAGTTCTAGACCGCCCCAATATTTTGTTATAAATAGGGGGGTTTTCCCCATTCATTAGTCACCTTCATTGCATTAGATCACTCTCGATCTACTCTTGGTCACCATTTTCCATTTTGTTTTGTGAACTCCCATTGAGTTCCATGTTTGCTTTTTTACATCCATAAGAGAGAGAAATGTTAGATCTGAAACACTGAGGACTTCCAAGAACCCATCCCACTGAGGAGAACCGGAAAACACCTTTCTTGTTTTCCTCTCAGGTGCCCCATTCTTTAATATAATACAAAATATTATTTTAAACACTTTGTTCTTGTCTTGTTCATTGGATGCATGGAGCCATGTTATATTTTATCTGCTTAATGTCTTTTTGTGCTTAGATCTGAATTTGTGCAGCAAACTTAAAGATATTTTGCAGCCATAATCGATGTTAGGGCTATTTGTTATGCGTAGCTAAAGTGATATTTTACGACGAAAGAATCATACTAACATGGTGGAATGAAGCTTGACTGATCAATCTATGCAGTCATACTGATGCAGGGGCATTAGACACTAGCCAGCAATGTAGGAGTTTTTTCCACATGTTGTGGCTAGGAGGGTTTGAAAACATTTGAATTGTTACAGCTAGGTGTCAATACCTCAGTTGATTCTATTATTTAGATTAGTTAGAGTCATAGAAGTCAAATAGCTCAGTTAGTCCAGCTGTCATATTTCAGTTCATTAAATTATTGTAATTAGGCTGTTGATTTTCTAAAACGGTCCTCTCAGAGGAACCGAAGAGTCATATGTTTATGTATATAAATGTAATCCCCCGGATGGATTAAGAGAGAGAGCAAGAGAGAGAGAGAGATTTCTGCAATAAACTCTGTGTGTGAACAATTGTTTCCAGTTAAATGATTTCAAAGCTTATTTTCCATTGAATTGCCTCGAACTGCAAATTGCGAAGAATTGTTTAATTGTGAAGCAATTGAATTCTGTGTATATATACAATTACTGAGTCGAACTATTGTATCGACTCCACATCCATCTGTCTGTTGTTTCTCTGTAAATTATTCGAATAAACCCTGTTAAATCAATACTACCTGCAGGCGAGGTTCGTGCAGATGAATTGTGGTCGTGAACGATGTTTAATTTGGAAGATTTCCCGCTTTGTAAAGATATAGAGTTGTTGCTTTCGAACTCGGAACCATGGTCTAGACGTGAGTTAAATGACTAAGAAAGCCAGCGCGACCCCGCATTAACCCTGGTCAATCACTGTAGCAAAACCACGAGCGTATTTGAGGAGGCGGATTGCCCATATCGCACCGCTTTTGGTGTACAGGCGGTATTCCCTGGTCGAGGAGCGATTCCATAGAGGAGCGGACACGTGGTGAAGTGGACCCCCAAAAAACCACCGTTTAAACTGCGCCATCACACGTTAATGTTCGTACTAGGACCCCGAGCGATATTGACGAGAGCCGTCGATCTGGGACAGGGCCATCGGACGGTGGTCGCTTGCAGGAGATGCGCGAATGATAACCAAGGTGCGCGAACGATAAAAGAGGTACGGTGCATGAGTTTGATTGGTCCATTGACCATAGAAGCGGGGCCAGGGCTAAAGGTTTATTACATAGTTAATTATTCAAAATAGAGCGTTGGTTTTAATATAAAGTTTCGAAAGGCATAAAACGTTGGTCATAAGGTTGACGACATAATATAAGGTTCGGGAATATAATTTAAAGTTCAAAAATTGTGGATAGTATTATTTATCAAATTCTACGAATTTGATAATTAAATGAAAAGAAAATAAAATAGCCACGTGGGGTAAACCAAAGAGAAATGCGGGCAGAGCCACGTCACCGTTGACCAGCTCTCCTTGGGGCAGACATTTCAGTTTTGTTGCGTCATTTGTGGTATCATACCTGTTGTCTGAAGTTGTTTTACTGACATGGAAATCCGAGTTGGTAGAGGTGCTGGCAGAAGGAGACCTGTTGCCAACGCTGAAGTGTTGGGGATGTTAAAGAGGGTCGAGGCCAGAATGGATGTCATAGAGTGAAGGCAGACCAGAGATCCTGAAGACATCAGTGAACCTGAAACAGAAGAAGTTGAAGAAAATGTTGAGATTCCTCCTGACATGAGGCTCCTTAGAACTGTTCTGGGGTCTGCAGTTAAGCCCAGAATTGAAGTGTCGAGTTATGCAGGGGGACTGAATCCAGAAGAACTAGTGGACTGGATTAATGAATTGAACAAGTGCTTCGATTATGAAGAAATAAGTGAATATAAGAAGGTCAAGTTTGTAGTAACAAAGCTGAAGGGACATGCTGCACTTTGGTGGGACGGAGTGCAGGCAGAGAGGAGGAGAGTTGGTAATAAACCTATCAAGAGCTGGACCAGAATGATGGCTAAACTAAAAGGTAAATTCTTGCCTAGTGATTACCAGCTGACATTATATAGACAAATGCAGAACCTGAGACAGAGGTTGCTGACAGTAAAAGAATACAAAGAGGAATTCTACAGAGTGAGCATAAGAGCTGGGCAATTCCAAGACACACCAGAGAAGACTGCCAGATATGTGAATGGTCTCAAGCTGGAGATCCAAGATGAGATTGGTCTCTTGTCTCCTAAGACAGTGGAAGAGGCATACCAGATGGCCTTGAAAGCAGAGGAGAAACTCCTGAGAAAACAGTCTGCCAAGAAGAGAGGTACTTTCCATGGGAAGGGAAGTCAGGGTGGTAGAGGAAAGCCTACACCCAGGAATGGAGCTGACAGTAGCTCACCTTAGAATGCATCTACAGAGGATGATGCAAAGGGCAGAAGGGGTTCTTACAGAGGAAAATGAAGAGGAGACAGAGGTAGAGGCAGAGAGTTGAGGTGTTATAGATGTCAGGGAGTGGGACATAAGCACTATGAGTGTCCAGAGAATGTGGGTGCTGGTCCAAGAAATGCTGTTGTTGCCCAGGCTGGAGAAGAGGTAGAAATTGAAGAAGAAATTATTCCAGAGAGGGGAGAATCCTTGGTGGTAAATAAGGTCCTGTTGAAGCAAGTCAAAGAGGTCACTGAGCCTGCACAAAGGAAGACTTTGTTTAGGAGCATATGCAAAGTCCAAGGGAAATGCTGCCAGCTAGTCATTGATAGTGGCAGCACAGACAATCTGGTTTCCACTGAGGTAATAGAAAAGCTGAAGTTGAAGACAAGGGAGCATCCAACTCCCTACAGGGTGTCCTGGCTGCATAAAGGGCACCAGCTGGTTGTGAAAGAACAGTGTGAGATAGAGCTGCAAATGGGAAAATACAAAGATAAGGTCATGTGTGATGTAATGCCCATGGATGTGTGTCATATACTGCTGGGTAGACCTTGGAAGTTTGATAGAGCAGCAGTGCATGATGGCAAGAAGAACACTTACAAGTTCTTCAAGGATGGGGTACATCATACATTGATACCCATGGAAGAAGGAGAGCCATCCAGCAGAGTGATTGATCCAAAGACCTTGTTGTTGAGCGGGAAGGAATATCTGCAGCAGATAGAAGAAGAAGAGGTAAGCTTTGCTTTAGTTTGCAAACCTAAAGTAGTTCTTACTTCTACAAAGATTTCTGATTTGCCAATAGAAATCCAAGAAATGTTAGATGATTATTGTGACATTATTGTGGATGATTTACCTGATGAGCTGCCACCTGTGAGAAATATCAATCATCAGATAGATTTTATCCCTGGTTCAAGCCTGCCAAATAAGGCAGCCTACAGAATGACTCCCAAGGAAAATGAGGAAATCAGGAGACAAGTACAGGAGTTGGTGGACAAGGGGCTGATTAGAGAAAGTCTGAGTCCATGTGTAGTACCAGCAGTATTGAGCCCAAAGAAAGATGGAGGCTGGAGGATGTGTACTGATTCCAGAGCAATCAATAAGATCACAATCAGGTACAAATTCCCTTTGCCCAGAGTTGAGGACTTAATGGATTGTTTGAGTGGTGCTAAATATTTCTCAAAGATAGATTTGAAAAGTGGATACCATCAGATTAGAATAAGAGAGGGTGATGAGTGGAAAACTGCCTTTAAAACAAATGAAGGACTGTATGAATGGATGGTAATGCCTTTTGGGTTGTCAAATGCACCTAGCACTTTTATGAGACTTATGAATGAGGTATTGAAAGAGTTCATTGGTAAATTTGTGATAGTGTATCTGGATGATATATTAGTTTTCAACAGAACTAAAGAAGAACATTTAAGGCATCTTAATCATGTCTTGAAGAAGCTGCACCAAGAGAAACTGCTGATAAATTTGAAGAAATGCTCATTCATGAAGGAAGAGTTGGTGTATTTGGGTTTTGATGTTTTTGCAGAAGGATTGAAGATGGACCCGGAAAAGGTTAAGGCAATTGTGGAGTGGCCTTCACCCAGGAATGTTTTTGAGGTAAGAAGTTTCCATGGACTTGCTAGTTTTTACAGGAAGTTTATAAGAAACTTCAGTAAGATTAATGCACCCATAATTGAGACAATAAAGAAGAGCAAACAACCATTTAAGTGGACTGCTGAAGCAGAAAGAAACTTCAAACTTTTGAAGCAGAAGATAACGGAGAAGCCTGTTTTGATTCTGCCTGATTTTACAAAACCATTTCAAGTAAAATGTGATGCCAGTGGAGAGGCCATTGGAGCTGTGTTGAGTCAGGATGATAGGCCTGTGGCATATTTCAGTGAAAAGCTGAATGACACTAGAAGAAAGTATTCCTCTTATGAGAAGGAATTCTATGCAATTGTTCAGGCACTGAAGAAATGGAGACATTATTTGATGTCCAGGGAATTTGTATTATATTCTGACAATCATGCTTTGTAGTATATTGTACAACAGCCCAAGTTGAAACATAAGCATGCTAAATGGGTTGAGTATCTCCAAAGTTTTAATTTTGTTTTGAAACATATAAGTGGCCAAGCCAATAAAGTAGCTGATGCTTTGAGTAGGAGGCACATGCTTGTTTAAGAAACAAATTTTGAAGTTGTAGGATTTGACTTTCTCAAAGAATTATATAAAATAGATCCAGATTTTAAAGAAGCATTTGAGGCATGTAGTAACCCTGTTTTAACAGATAGAAGCCAGTGGCTGGATTATTTCCTGCAGGAGGACTTGTTATTCAGAAGAAGCCAACTGTGTGTACCAGGATGTTCCATGAGGGAAAATTTGATCAAAGAGAAGCATAGTGGTGGACTTGCTGGAAACTTTGGTACTGATAAGAGTTATGAGCAGCTGAGTCACTTTTATTACTGGCCTAAGATGAGAACAGAGGTGGACAAGTTTGTCAAGAATTGCAAGATTTGTCGATATGCCAAAGGAAGGAGCCATAATGCAGGATTGTACACTCCCTTGCCTATTCCAGACAGGCCTTGGGACATGGTGAGTATGGATTTTGTTCTAGGATTTCCCAAGACTCAGAGAGGGAATGATGCAGTCTTTGTTGTGGTGGATAGATTCTCCAAAATGGCACATTTTGTTCCATGCTATAAAACTAGTGATGCCACCCATGTTGCTAACTTGTTCTTCAAAGAACTTGTTAGATTGCATGGGTTTCCCAAGAGTATTGTTTTAGACAGAGACACTAGATTTGTGGGGCACTTTTGGAGGACATTGTGGAAGAAACTTGGTACCAAACTGAGTTTCAGCTCAGCTTATCATCCTCAGACTGATGGACAGACTGAGGTAGTGAATAGGAGTTTGGGAAATTTACTGAGAAGTCTTGCAGGAGAGCATCCCAAGTAGTGGGATCATATTTTTCCCCAGGAAGAATAAGCATATAATGACTCACCGAACAGGAGCACAGGGCAGAGTCCATTTCATATTGTTTATGGAATGCACCCCAGAGGAATATCAGAGTTAAGAAATCTGAGAAGAGCAGAGCTAAGGAGTGCAGATGGCGAGGAATTCGCTTCAGAGATCCAAGCCATACATGAACAAGTAAAATAGCAACTACAAGGCAGCAACATCAAATACAAAAACAGAGCAGAATTGAGCAGAAAAGAAGTTCATTTTGAAGTAGGAGATCTAGTTTTGGTACACTTGAGAAATGAGAGATTCCCAAGGAAGCAGTACAAAAAATTGAAATTAAAAAAGATTGGTCCATGCAAGATACTTAGAAAGTTTTCTGCAAATGCTTATGAGATCGAATTACCTCCTGATGTTGGAATATCTCCCATTTTTAATGTTGCAGATTTGTACAAGTATGAGGATGACGGTGTAGAAGACGGATCAGCAGACAAGGAACATATTGAGTGGAAAGAGCAGCTACCTCCAGCACAACCATTGCAACCAGAGAAGATATTGGACAAAAGAGTGTTCAGAAGGACAAGAGGACGAGAGTACTTTCAGTACTTGATCAAATGGAAGGATAAGCCAGAGGAAGATTCCACTTGGATGACTGAAGAAATTTTGCAGAGGATAGGCAGATCAGTGGAAGAGCTCATGGACAGGAGCCCATGAAGAAAATTGCCCTCGGGAGTCTGATGCAGGGGCATTAGACACTAGCCAGCAATGTAGGAGTTTTGTCCACATGTTGTGGCGAGGAGGGTTTGAAAAAATTTGAATTGTTACAGCTAGGTGTCAATACCTCAGCTGATTGTATTATTTAGATTAGTTAGAGTCATAGAAGTCGAATAGCTCAGTTAGTCCAGCTGCCATATTTCAGTTCATTGAATTATTGTAATTAGGCTGTTGATTTTCTAAAATGGTCCTCTCAGAGGAACCGAAGAGTCATATGTTTATGTATATAAATGTAATCCCCCGGATGGATTAAGAGAGAGAGCAAGAGAGAGAGAGATTTCTGCAATAAACTCTGTGTGTGAACAATTGTTTCCAGTTAAATGATTTCAAATCTTATTTGCCATTGAATTGCCTCGAACTGAAAATTGTGAAGAATTGTTTAATTGTGAAGCAATTGAATTCTGTGTATATATAAAATTACTGAGTCGAACCATTGTATCGAATCCGCATCCATCTGTCTGTTGTTTCTCTGTAAATTATTCAAATAAACCTTGTTAAATCAATACTACCCGCATGCAAGGTTCGTGCAGAGGAATTGTGGTCGTGAACGCTATTTAATTTGGAAGATTTCTCGCTTTGTAAAGATATAGAGTTGTTGCTTTCGAACCCAGAACTGTGGTCTAGATGTGAGTTAAATGACTAAGAAGGCCAGCGCGACCCCGCATTAACCCTGGTCAATCACTGTAGCAAAACCACGAGTGGATTTGAGGAGGCGGATTGCCCATATCACACCGCTTTTGGTGTACAGGCGGTATTCCTCGGTCGAGGAGCGATTCCGTAGAGGACCGGACACGTAGCGAAGTGGACCCCCGGAAAACCACCGTTTAAACTGCGCCATCGCACGTTAACATCCGTACCAGGACGCCGAGCGATATTGACAAGAGTTGTCAATCTGGGACAGGGCCATCGGACGGTGGTCGCTTGCAGGAGATGCGCGAACGATAACCAAGGTGCGCGGACGATAAAAGAGGTACGGTGCATGATTTTGATTGGTCCATTGACCGTAGAAGCGAGGCCAGGGATAAAGGTTTATTACATAGTTCATTATTCAAAATAGAGCGTTGGTTTTAATATAAAGTTTCGAAAGGCATAAAACGTTGGTCATAAGGTTGACGGCATAATATAAGGTTCGAGAATATAATTTAAAGTTCAAACATTGTGGATAGTATTATTTATCAAATTCTACGAATTTGATAATTAAATAAAAAGAAAATAAAATAGCCATGTGGGGTAAACCAAAGAGAAATGCGGGCAGAGCCACGTCACCGTTGACCAGCTCTCCTTGGGGCGGACATTTCAGTTTTGTTGCGTCACATACATTTCACATGTACCCACTTCAATTTCAGTCTCTGCTTTGCATCAAGAGAAGCGTAAGCAGGCTGATTCCACCATGAAGACCCGCTCATCAATGCTGAAATGCAACATTGAACTTTTCTTTCTAGCTTAAAAAATGGATCATGCATAAGGCTGATTAATGGAGATCCCACCACAACTTTTCCAGTCAATAGAAGATGGAAGCAAAGGGATTTGCCTAATCTTGTTGTTGCAAGAATGAGGCAGTCTTGTTGACATTCCCATGCCTTGAAGCCTCTTTCTGAAAGAAATTCAAGTCCTTATAACCAAAGTGTTGTTGTAAAAGAGCTTCTACTTTCTGTTCCCAATCAAGTTGTGTGTCTTGTAAAAGGATAAACATGTAAATTGTTGCCACATAATTCATCTTGAAACAGAAGTGGGTTCCTAGTACCATTTCTGGATGCATAACCGGAGGATGAATTTTCAAAACTGTCTATAAATCCAGACTCATCATGTTTTCCAGTTTTTTCGAGTGTATTGCCTCCACCAATTACTGTATAGCGTGCCACCGTTGTTATGTATACCATTACAATATCACTGCCAGTATTCCCTCGATGCATATGTGACTAACGTCAGTTGTTGGCTTTCTTTCATTGTTGGAATCATGGAACAAACCACCGGACAACGTCATATACCATTAGGTACCACCGTTTCTCTTGGTATTCTCGTGGTCTAATTCCACCATGCACCATGCACCATACTCTACCACCAAAATCATTGTCGTTGAATGGAACCTATGCCATTTTCATTGGCATATAAACATATTTTGGGGTTGTTGTTAAGTATGTGGAACCTCACCAACAATATGCCAAAAACTTTTAATTTTATAATCCTTATCATTCTGCAAAGCTATAATATGCAATCTCTCCAGTTCATATTGATACATAACAATATTTTGTCCCAAAGCTTCAACCTTGTATTTTATGTTGCAAGCCTATGTTCTAGTGGTTACGAGAACACATCAACGTGTTAACTCTGCTCTAGGAAGTTGGTGGTGATCCAATGGAATTTCATTATGAACAAAAAAAACGTTTACTCTTATGTTTCTCAATATCAACTAACAATTAAATCATTAACATTAGAGGTGACTCTGGTGCTCTTTAGGGAAACATAGGTTGATGGAAACAAATTGATGATAAAGAATGCAATGCCTAATTACACTAGAGGCTCTGTAAATGTCATCATGTTTTAGCTAAGAGCACAGAGGTTGATGAATGCTAAACATTGTTCAAAATAATATTTAGATCACAAGTAATATTTCATCGTTCAATCGTCATCTGGCATTGACATGAGTGACTTGATTTATCTGCAACAACTATAGCCCATTATTTATGCTCTACCTTGATATGCAGAGCAATGTATTTTACGCAGCACTCGTCCTTGAGCAACCATGTTGGAAAAGTTGCATACCATGAAGGCTTCCCGCAGATTGAATTTGAGGGCATGGAAAGGACATATTCGTGTTGCATGTATTATGACCCAGAGAGTGATATGGATTCAACAATGATGGTTGTAGCAGCTGTTTTTTTTTTCACGATTCAAATTGGACCAACATACAATAATTCAATAATATAGCCAAAGGAAATGCATGTTTCCTTCGAAGCCAAATTCCTACTACGAAACTATCATTTTTTTTTAAGGAACCTTATTGTAAAATCCTTTTCATGAGGAGACATCGATAGCCATGGTGCATCATCAAAATTAGAATTTGTTGTTAAAACAACACAGAAAATTCATTTTCCATATTTTTCAATATCAAAACTTAAAAATCAATGTCAATAGCATAGTAATATTCAATGATACCGTCGTTTTGAAATATGCACTTAAGCAACCAAAAGATTTCAATTATGGAGAAATTCCAACCATTCTTTACCAATCCATTTGAATGGATCTTTCTTTAACTACATTTCATTTTTGGCAAGGTCTTCCGTAACTTTCCTCCAATATCGTTGACGAATTTTCAGATAAAGCCTCAAACAATTTTCAGCCAACTGGCCATTTTGATGATAATATGTGCAAAAATTCTGCATCTGCAGCTTCCTCTCACCATTATCTTTCTCACGATGTGGATATTAGCTTTTTTTCATTTTTCCTTCATGAATTTCCTCTACATATTCATTCTTTTTTTGGAAACTTTATTGTTGGTCAACTCACAAAATGAACATGAAATTTTATGCCAAAAACCATGATTCTCACTATCATGTCTCTTATAATCAAAAGAAACTTTAGTGTAGTGAGGGTTACTTTAGTGTAGTGATGGTTATACCTTTGATGTTTGTCTTTGTCACAACTTTGACAAGGTAAAATTGATGATATATATGTGCCCTTCGAAGCATCACTTGGTTTAACGGTCTTGGGAGACTCTCAAATCTCTTCTATGTTGTATCTTATCCCAGCATATTGAGGTCGATATTCAACCGTAATGGGTTTTGTTATAGGAATTTTCCTTCATAACCCATCTTTAATAAATTTTTTGATCCAATTCCTCGAGTGTGCTTCTTGAAGGAACCAAAATAATCATCTTCTTGTGAGGAAACTTAATGTGAACTAGTGTTGCTTACCTTGTTTACCTTACCATTCTCACACTTCAAGATGTTCTTTTTCGCAACTTGCAATTGCAAATCCATTTATTTGAGTCTATTTTGGAGCTCTTTCTTTTCATCTTCTAATATACTCATATGCTTTCACAACTCATTGCTTTCTCTGTCCTCATTATACAATTCCTGTACTATTTTCTTCATGGTTAAAAATTCTTGAAAAACCTTTGAGACTTGATAAATATTGGTAAAGAAAGGGCCAGAAAAAGACTTATTTTTCCAAAATTTACATTTAAAAACTTAAGAAATTACATTCTCAACTAGTTTCCTTCTTGCTTAGATGAAACCTGGAAAATGTACCCACTAAGCCAAAAAATCAACCACTCTCATACCAAATGAATTAAAAACTTGGGAAAGTATTTTTACTTGACTCTAAGGGTTTGTGAAATTAAGTTACAAAATCGTCACATAAGCATATAAATTAACACATAAAAATGTAACTTAAGATGCACAATAATAACTTAGCCAAACCATGAACAAGGAAAAACATGAAGTATCAAAACAAATATGATCACAGAGTTCACCCTTTCCATTGTGCTGCATCTTCGAATTTGCCTCCAAAGGTCAAATCACTCTATTACCTTTCTTTAAAGAGGAATGTGTACATTGCTCTACTAAAAATGACTGAAAACCTAGAGCTTCCTTATACTACGAAAGAGTATTCAAATACCGTACATTACAAACAATCCTTCAATACCTCAAAAATACTTCCACTTGATCTCTCAAATATCTCTAAACAAAAATATCTCTCAATTAAACTTTTCTCTCCAAAAAATCCCTCCACTTCCAAAGAGTACATAAGAGGAATTTATAACTTTTAGAGATCCATAACAAAGGAGAGGATATCTTATTAGATCCACTTTCCAAAGAGGTAATAACTCACTAGATCCATTAAAAGAGGAACTTTTGAGATTCTTGAGGAGAAAATATCTTAGATCCACATATCAAGGACCTCATCCACATTTTTAAGGGAAAAAATCCCATGAAAATATCAAATTCTAACTTGAGATTAGGAAACTGTTTGCAAGGTGTATTCTCACACTTAATAAATTTCCTTTTTACAAATTAAAAGGAAAATGCATGAGAAAATTGAGACCCATAAAGTATTAATCATTTACACTTCAAAATTGTCCAGATTTTTCAAATTTTCTGTGAAATTCCCTCTTGTGCAAGGGATATTTTAAAACTTATCATGTCTAAAAAATAAACAACTTTAACATTTTTCCAGTAGGGTAGATCCTCCTCGATCACTTGATTATGCGTGGATTCATAAAAATGGGAGATTGATTGAATTTATGTGAAAATTTGGTGAAATGTTTACATGGAATCTAATAATGTGCGAAACAAGTACGTAAAGAGGGAATGCATGCAGATATGTGGAAGTGGGGGAATATTGGTTACGCAGAGGGGGAATGTGTGCATAGGTTTATAAGTGGGGGAATAGTGGTTCTCCCACATACACTCCTCTTTTGTATATCCTTTCAATTTTATTTGATAGAAGGTGATTGGAGGTGTTGAAGTGCAGAGATGTGAAAGTGAAAAATAAAACTATTTAATAAAGAAGTTTGGAGAAAACCATTCGTAACAAACCCACTCGAGAGTAATATATCATGTGTTGGAAATATGCATGCCAAAAATTGCATGATAAACACCTATCCAATGAAACTACGAACACATTTCTCTTGAATTTTTCATTAGCTTCTCTCTATATATTCTAACTACTTATATACCATTATCACAACACATACATATCCTTATGTAGAGAAGTATCATACCAGATAATAGAAATTGAAATTGCTAACGATAAATTTAAGTCTATTAACGTGTGAGAGGAAGAAGTGTTATGTGGGAGAACAAGTGTGCAGAGAAAAGAATAAAAAAATTCTTCTACAATATTCCATACATCTGTATATATTCCCACACACTACATATTAATCAATTAATTAGTAGTTTTGGATTGTTAAAGTTTAGGGAGTGCAGGGTCAATGCTTTGTCCTTATGAAGATGGCGTTTTTTACATGGTGGTACCTCCCCTTTCTACATTCTGTTACAGTGGATGCCGATGCACTTTTAGAGTAGATTCTATTAGTCACTTGAATTATTTCCTGATTATGTGTGGATTCGACAAAACAAGATATCGATTCAGTTTATGTGATAATTTAGTTAAACGTTTGTGCAAAAAGAATCAGTGTGTGGGAGAAATGCGTGGAGGGGGAATGTGTGCAGATCTGTGGAAGTGCGAAGATGCAAAAGAGAGGAAGAAAAACACTTAGCAAATCACTTTCAAGAAATCCATTCATAACAATCCCCCTTAAGGACTAGTAGGATATGTATTGGCAATGTGCATGCCAAAAAGTGCATGATAAACACCTAGCCAATGTTTTGTGGGAGAACAAGTGTGTCGAGAAAGGAACATAAAATTTACTCTACAATGTTCCATACATCCACATACATTCCCTCACACTTCATCTTAATAAATTAATTAGCGATTTTGGCTTATTAATGTTTGGGGCATGAAAATTTTGTGTTACATGTATATCAGGTGCGAAATAAGGGTGAAATATTAACGCATAATGGTTCTCCTACACATATTTATTTTATGCACGAGTCAAATTACTAATATGATTTAAAACTAAAATATAATTAAATTAAATTGAATTAAAAAAGCAAGTTTGTATGTTTCGACAGTTCTATTTATTGTGATTTGCTACGACTAATATTGATTGCGGAGCCATCTACACGTTCTTGATTTGCTTACAACCAATAAAAATTACACAATTATTTAATTTAAATGCTGCTTAGCACTGCAACAAACAATTGATTAAGAGTCGATTTTTTCAATAAACATTGAAGAGTCTCAAGAAATATACGTTAAATGACGTGAAATTTGATGTCATATAGTATGAAAAGTGATGCCATATCACCAAAAACAAGAAATTGTGGAAATATGCTTATGTGGCCAAAATAAGTGACACATGGCAGTACAACACACTAGCCACATGAGGCTTAGTTATTCATTTTCGGTGCAAATTCATAGAGTATCTTTTCTAGTTAACATTGAGAGAAACCTAAAAGAATCTGTGAGAAAAGGAACTTTATGTCATTTAACCAAAGAATTAGTGTTGGTCTTTATCCGATTAACACATCACAATTTCAGGGGATAAATGTATGAATGTTATCCATATCATTTGTACACGTCAACATCTAATACAACTCACCATATAACATTAAAATAACGGATTACCAAAAAACATGAATGTTTTTCTTTAAAAAAAGAGAACAATTTGTTGTCATAACTAAATATTAGTGCTAATCCTTGCAATTAGAGTATTAATCCATGTACTTTAACTAAAACTTATACCACCAAATATTTGTAATGATATAATATGTCATATATACTATTGAAAGCATTGAATATCAAAACATGAGAGAAAAGACAAGTGTGTAGGGTCGCCATATATGAAAAAATTGTGCCAAGACAGAAATGCTTACATAGATGTGGGAACTTGCAGGGACAAATATTGATTGAGGTGGAGAGGATTCTGCACCTAATAATAAAAAAATAAATTAAGGCTTAGTAATTTTATTAACATATATTATGCAAATATATGTGCAATAAAGCCACGATTTGAGTGCTTAATAGAATTTAGGCATTGTGTAATGATTATTGGTTGTAAAGATATCAAGAAGGTCATATCCATCCATATTATGAAATAGTATTTTCAACATTTATTCAATGAATTGACGCATAGTAAAAACAATGTTCGAGTGCTTAATTTCATTTACTAATTGTAAACAAATAAAGAAGATGCCTAGGGCTACATAACTAGTATCTGCCACTGTAGAATGAAATGTTGTGTGAACCCCCTTCACACACTTCTTCAGCACTTTAACCCATTTGGAAGCAACATTTTGGCGAAATGTTACATAGATGGAATAAACCCCCCACAACACATATTAACAGATATAAAAAATTAATTATGACTTAATATTATGATTAACAGAAGCTCGGTTGCAAGTAAATGTAAATCTATTTGACATTTATTTTGTGAATCGATACGTAATGAGGACATCATTCAAGTGATTAATAAAATATTAAAATAATAATTAAGGCTTAATCCTACGATTAATAAAATATCCTTTCCTAGTAAACATTAGTCTTTTAAGCATTTGTTTGGCGAATTTACGCGCAAGAAGGACATTGTTCGAATGCTTAATAACATTTAATCTAATGCATTATGTAATGGTTACTAGTTGTAAACAAGTAAAGAAGGTCTTGTCAATAAAAATTATAAAATAGGATTTTCGACACTTGAAAAATTTACGTGTAATCAAAACATCATTCAAGTGCTTAATAGTATTTATTGGTTGTAAACAATTCAAGAAGGTGTACATGGCTCCAAAACTAGTATCTATCTTAACATATTAGAAGAATGTCCGGAAGAGAGATATGTGCAGGAGAACCTTTGTTCCCTCGTTTCCACACCTCCACATATGGTACTCCTCTGCACATATCAAATTCCTGAAACAAAGATTAACATATATTAACAATTAATTATAGATTAATCCTATGATCAACAAACATATTTTCATATCTCCATGGAAAGTACTATTGAAATCATAAGAATTCATACTAGAGTAATGGTGAAATCATTATATATTTAGAGCTTAAGAGAATGAAAGCCTATTGAATTTTGCTAATGGTTCTTATTTCTTCGTTCTTGTTTTTTGTGCTACAATGTTATCACATTGTCACATTAATTACAGTAAGGAGAAATTGTAACATGTTCCTCTTATCTAAAGGTTTTCTATGTCAAAATGAACAAGAGAACAAAAGCATGAAATATGGACCCTTTTTCATAATCGAAAATTGATATGGAATATGAAGCATAAGTATTCTTGTTTCAACATGATTGTGGAAAGAAGCATGGCATAATATACATTACTAAGTAAACCCATAATATTTACAAGATCAAAGTAAAAAATTCAGCACATAGAAAGGAATGAGGCAACAAGTTCAATTCACATCCTTGAGAAACTCATAGCTTATAAATGTACTATTTATGGAAAGAGAAATTATGGTAAGCTTTGTCTACTACTCAGTTATCATATTGTTGTGAACAAGGATGATGAAGAAGTTGTGAAACCTATGTAGTGCAATGCAAAAATAGGTAAGTGATTATGATTGTAGTTTATTCAATACTCAAATATAGCAGCCATTAAAGAAAACAAATTAGAGAATGGGTTGAAAAAACCTTTAGAATTTATTCCATGAAATACATAAATATGTGTAAAGCAAAGGAGTCAATATGATATTTCTATTTACTAAGGTTGTGTACATATGAACAAAATTTTCCAAATCAAGGTAATCATGATGATTACTTTAGGAAAATTTCTTTAAAATCCATGTGGGTATATTTATAACTACTACATCGAAAACTTAGATAGATGTAACAAACACCTCCCCTCACATCTACCCAAGTGACTGGTCAACTGGGGTAAACATGAGATGAGGGGTAGTTATGACCAGATTCAACCTCCTAGGTGACCTTAAGGAAATGGAGTCGACAAACAAACCTTATTGACTTCACTCAGGTACCAGTGGACCCTCAAGGAATAACCCAACCCCTCTAGGAGTCTAGCCACTGATCCAACATGAATATTCATTGAATTTTACCCCCAGTCTCTCCCTTCCCAAGGCCTCAGTGCGACTGGACCTCCTAGTCACATGCATAAGCCTGTATCATTGCGACTGTGGACTAAATTTATCGGCGTTGTGCCAACGATTGCAGATTTTAAGGCTATATTCTAGGGTCGAGGCTAGACCTCTACTGTAAAATATGCATATTTCAGTTTCAGTTTTTTTTAGAAATATTCAAAAACTTCATGCACATGCTACGACCTCCACAGAGCACTTTCTTGGGAAAAGTAGGAAGATATTTTTTTTTATTTTTTTTGCAGGAAAATTTTGGGAGGCGAGTTTTCAGATCATATATGAAACCTTTGTTGCAAAATATACCATAAAAATAATATATCTGTCTTCCTTGTGAAAAAATACCCAAATTAAAAGAAAAATTTGGTCTAATCGGAGTCCGAATGAGGTAGATATCACTGATTTAAAATTAGTTGAGTTGTAGAAAATTTTCTAACATAATTTTGTGGACATCGACTCTCCTATCATTTTTTGTAGTTTTTATGCATAATTTCAGAAACAATTATTTCAAATATGAGCAAATATTAAAAAATCACCCAATTTAAAAAAAAAATGGTCGAATCAGAATTCTGATGAGGGAGATATCGCTGATTTAAAATCAACTATTTTTTTAGAAATTTTGTGACGGCGAGATAGTTGCTACATGAATATGAGTTTCCAGAGTGTACAGATCAAGATTTAAATCACATGGGAGGTTGCAGAATGCTCATTCTATTTCTAGAAACACGTTATAATACATATCCTGAGTTATATTGTCTGAGTTATGTCCATTTTAAATTAGTTTTTAATATATGGAGCAACATTCAGAGTGGGTTCCCTTTGGAGACGTGCCCTCCCACCCTGCTTTAGTAGACACCTGATTCACATTCATCAGTTTTATCATATCAAAATATGTCTTGGGTTATTTATAGGCATTCCCTCCCACCCTAGGCTATATAGGAACCTACTATTTCATCAATAGTAAACATCACGATTATGGGTCAACTACATAGAATCCTTGTCATTGAATTCCGTTTGCTAGGCCACACATTGTTTGTATCACAGTTGGTCACAAAATTTATAGGGTATCTATATACTCAGATTTTTGTTTTTCATGGTTATGGGTCATCCAAAAACCCATGCTTCCTCTAATTCCATTTTCTAGGCCGCACACTTTCTGTATCAGAGTTCGTCACAAGCACTATAGGGTATCTCTATCCTCAGATTTTCATTCATCATGGTTACGGGTTAACCACACAAAACCTTTCTCTTCACTGGATCTTCATATTCAACAAAGGCTTCTCATGAGGGAACTTTGCGCAATGGGGACCATTGTTTATTAAGGAGGGAGGAATTATTCAAATGGAAATTTGCATCTACCCATGGTATTCATCCACCCATGGTATTTATCCACCCATGGAATTTACCCATGGTATTGTAAGTGGAACCCACCCATGGTACTCATCCACCCATGGTATTGCAAGTGGAATTCACCGATGGTATTGTAAGTGGCATCCACTGATGCAACAACGCTGAAAGGTCCGCCTACGGAGAGCTAGTCAACGGTGACATGGCTCTGTCTATTTTTTTTCCCTACTCCACGTGGTCTATTCCTTTTTATTAATTATCAAATTCATAGAATTCGATAAATAATACTACCCACAGTGTTTAAACTTTAATTTCTATTCCCGAACCTTAAAGTATGCCTTTCAAAACCTTATATTAATCTTCGAACTTATATTAATACTCCATGCTTTGTAAATCAAAATTTACAATAGAACTCTCGCTCCAGACCCACCTCTATGCCCGATAGCCAATCAAATGTACGCCCCGTACCTTGGTTAAACCTCGCGCATCTCCGTCAGGCGACCATCATCCGATGAATCTTCCCCGGATCGACGGCTCTCGTCGATATCGCTCGGCTTCCAGCGCCAGACTTTAACGCGCGATGAGAATACGGAAAGCGGTTTTGTACTCCCGTCTAGTGCCACGCGTCGACGGTTCTATGGAATCACTTCAATTCGGGAAATACCGCCTTCCCTGCGAAGGTGGTGAGATATGGGCAATCGCCTTTCAAAACCACTCGTGGTTTTGCTACAGTGTTTGACCAGGGTTAATGCGGGGTTACATTATTCCTTTTGTTCATTCAACTCACGTCCAGACCACGGTTCTAGTTTCGAAAGCAACACCTCTGTTTCTTTATAAAGCGGGAAATCTACCAAATTAAACAGTGTTCACGGCCACACTTCTCCTGCACAGACTCGCCTACGGTGGCATGGATTTAACAGGGTTTATTAAGGGAATTCAAGGACAGGGAACGAAATTACCATTACACAATTGCCTCACAATTAACCAATTCTTCAAAATTATAAATACAGAAAGTTTGGAAATCAACAAGACTTGATTTTTATTCAACCGGAAGCAATTTATCAATACATAGAGTTTATTGCAGAAATCTCTCTTTCTCTCCCTCCTCCTCTATACATCTGAGGGATTACAATTATATACATAAACCTATGACTCTTCGGTTCCTCTGAGAGGACCATTTTAGGAAATCAACAACCTAATTAAAATAATTCAACTAACTGGAATATGACAGCTAGACTAACTGAGCTATTCGACTTCTACGACTCTAACTGATCTAATAATAAAATCAGCCAAGGTATTGACACCTAGCTGTAACAATTCGACTGTTTTCAAACCCTCCTAGCCACAACATGTGGACAAAACTCCTACATTGCTGGCTAGTGTCTAATGCCCCTGCATCAGACTCCCGAGGGCAATCTTCTTCATGGGCTCCTGTCCATGAGATCTTCCACTGATCTGCCTATCTTTTGTAACATTTATTCAGTCATCCAAGTGGAATCTTCCTCTGGCTTATCCTTCCATTTGATCAAGTACTGAAAGTACTCTCGTCCTCTGGTTCTTCTAAATGGTCTTTTATCCAATATCTTCTCTGGTTGCAATGGCTGTGCTGGAGGTAGTTGTTCCCTCCACTCAATCTGTTCCTTGTCTGCTTCTCTTTCTTCTGCACCATCATCTTCATACTTGTACAAATATGCAACATTAAAAATGGGAGATATTCCAACATCAGGAGGTAATTCAATCTCATAAGCATTTGCAGAAAACTTCCTAAGTATCTTGCATGGCCCAATATTTTTGAACTTCAATTTATTGTACTGCTTCTTTGGGAATCTCTCCTTTCTCAAGTGTGCCAAGACCAAATATCCTACTTCAAAATAAACTTCCTTTCTGCTCAAGTTTGCTCTGCTTTTGTATCTGATGCTGCTGCCTTGTAGTTACTGTTTCACTTGTTCATGAATGGCCTGTATTTCTGAAGCAAATTCCTCACCATCTGCACTTCTCAGCTCTGCCTTTCCCAGATTCCTTAATTCTGATATTCCTCTGGGGTGCATTCCATAAACAATATGAAATGGACTCTGCCCTGTGCTTCTGTTTGGTGAGTCATTATATGCATATTCTGCCTGGGGAAAAATATGATCCCAATGCTTGGGATGTTCTCCTGCAAGACTCCTCAACAAATTTCCCAGACTCCTATTCACTACCTCAGTTTGTCCATCAGTCTGAGGATGATAAGCTGAGCTGAAACTCAGTTTGGTACCAAGTTTCTTCCACAGTGTCCTCCAAAAGTGCCCCACAAATCTGGTGTCTTTGTCTGAAATGATACTCTTGGTCAATCCATGCAATCTAACAACTTCCTTGAAGAACAAGTTAGCAACATGGGTGGCATCACTGGTTTTATAACATGGAATAAAATGTGCCATTTTGGAGAATCTGTCCACCACAACAAATACTGCATCATTCCCTCTCTGAGTCTTGGGCAATCCTAGAACAAAATCCATACTCACCATGTCCCAAGGCCTGTCTGGAATAGGCAAGGGAATGTACAATCCTGCATTCTGGCTCCTTCCTTTTGCATATTGATAGATTTTGCAGTTTTTCACAAACTTATCCACTTCTGTTCTCATATTGGGCCAGAAATAAAAGTGACTCAGCTACTCGTAAGTCTTATCAGTACCAAAGTGTCCAGCAAGTCCACCACTATGCTTCTCTTTGATCAAATTTTCTCTCATGGAACATTTTTGTACACACAGTTGGCTTCTTCTGAATAGTAAGTCCTCCTTCAAGAAATAATTCAGCCACTGGCTTCTATCTGTTAAAACAGGGTTATTACATGCCTCAAATGCTTCCTTAAAATCAGGATCTGTTTTATACAATTATTTCAGAAAACCATATCCTACAACTTCAAAATTTGTTTCTTGAACAAGCATGTGCCTCCTACTCAAAGCATCAACTACTCTATTGGCTTGGCCACTTATATGTTTCAAAACAAAATTAAAAATTTGGAGATACTCAACCCATTTAGCATGCTATAGTTTCAACTTGGGCTACTGTACAATGTACTGCAAAGCATGATTGTCAGAATACAATACAAATTCCCTGGACATCAAGTAATGTCTCCATTTTTTCAGTGCCTGAACAATTGCATAGAATTCCTTCTCATAAGAGGAATACTTTCTTCTGGTGTCATTCAACTTCTCACTGAAATATGCCACAAGCCTATCATCCTGACTCAACACAGCTCCAATGGCCTCTCCATTGGCATCACATTTTACTTGAAATGGTTTAGTAAAATCAGGCAGAATCAAAACAGGCTTCTCTGTTATCTTTTGCTTCAGCAGCTTAAAATTTATTTATGCTTCAGCAGTCCACTTAAATGGCTGTTTTCTCTTCTTTATTGTGTCAATTATGGGTGCATTAATCTTACTGAAGTTTCTTATAAACTTTATGTAAAAACTAGCAAGTCCATGGAAACTTCTTACCTCAAAGACATTCCTGGGTGAAGGCCACTCCACAATTGCCTTAAACTTTTCTGGGTCCATCTTCAATCCTTCTGCAGAAACAACAAACCCCAAATATACCAACTCTTCCTTCATTAATGAGCATTTCTTTAGATTTATCAGCAGTTTCTCTTGGTGCAGCTTCTTCAAGACACGATTAAGATGTCTTAAATGTTCTTCTTTAGTTCTGTTGAAAACTAATATATCATCCAGATATACTATCAAAAATTTACCAATGAATTCTTTCAATACTTCATTCATAAGTCTCATAAAAGTGCTAGGTGCATTTGACAACCCAAAAGGCATTGCCATCCATTCATATAATCCTTCATTTGTTTTAAAGGAAGTTTTCCACTCATCACCCTCTCTTATTCTAATCTGATGGTATCCACTTTTTAAATCTATCTTTGAGAAATATTTAGCACCACTAAAACAATCCATTAAATCCTCAACTCTGGGCAAAGGAAATCTGTACCTGAGTGTGATCTTATTAATTGCTCTGGAATCAGTACACATCCTCCAGCCTCCATCTTTCTTTGGGCTCAATACTGCTGGCACTGCACATGGACTCAGACTTTCTCTAATTAGTCCCTTGTCCACCAATTCCTATACTTGTCTCCTGATTTCCTCATTTTCCTTGGGAGTCATTCTGTAGGCTACCTTATTTGGCAGATTTGAACCAGGGATAAAATCTATCTGATGGATGATCTTTCTCACAGGTGGCAACTCATCAGGTAAATCATCCACAACAATGTCACAGTAATTGTCTAACATCTCTTGTATCTCTACTGGTAAATCAGAAATCTTTGTAGAAGTAAGGACTACCTTAGGCTTACAAACTAAAGCAAAGCTTACCTCTTCTTCTTCTATCTGCTGCAGATATTCCTTCCCGCTCAACAACAAGGTCTTTGGATCAATCACTCTGCTGGATGGCTCTCCTTCTTCCATGGGTATCAATGTATGATGTACCCCATCTTTGAAGAAATTGTAAGTGTTATTCTTGCCATCATGCACTGCTGCTCTGTAAAACTGCCAAGGTCTACCTAGCAGTATATGACACACATCCATGGGAATTACATCACACAGGACCTTATCTTTATATTTTCCCATTTGCAGCTCTATCTCACACTGTTCTTTCACAACCAGCTGATGTCCTTTATGCAACCAGGACACCCTGTAGGGAGTTGGATGCTCCCTTGTCTTCAACTTCAACTTCTCTATTACCTCAGTGGAAACCAGATTGTCTGTGCTGCCACTATCAATAACTAGTTGACAACATTTCCCTTGGACTTTGCATATGCTCCTAAACAAATTCTTCCTTTGTGCAGGCTCAGTGACCTCTTTGGCTTGCTTCAACAGGACCTTATTCACCACCAAGGATTCTCCCCTCTCTGGAAGAATTTCTTCTTCGATCTCTGCTTCTTCTCCAGCCTGGGCAACAACAGCATTTCTTGGGCCAGCACCCACATTCTCTGGACATTCATAGTTCTTGTGTCCCACTTGTTGACATCTATAACACCTTAATTCTCTACCTCTGCCTCTGTCTCTACCTCCTCTTCCTTTTCCTATTTAAGAACCCTTTCTGCCCCTTGCATCATCCTCTATAGATGCATTCTGAGGTGAGCTACTGTTAGCTCCATCCCTGGGTGTAGCAGGCTTTCCTCTACCACCCTGACTTCCCTTTCCACGGAAAGTACCTCTCTTCTTGGCATACTGTTTCCTCAGGAGTTTCTCCTCTGCTTTCAAGGGCATCTGGTAGGCCTCTTCCACTGTCTTAGGAGACAGGAGACCAATCTCATCTTGGATCTCCAGCTTGAGACCATTCACATATCTGGCAGTATTCTCAGGTGTGTCTTGGAATTGCCCAACCCTTATGCTTACTCTATAGAATTCCTCTGTGTACTCTTTTACTGTCAGCAACCTCTGTCTTAGGTTCTACATTTGTTTATACAATGTCAGCTGGTAATCACTAGGCAAGAATTTACCTTTCAATTTGGCCATCATTCTGGTCCAGCTTTTAATAGGTTGCTTGCCAACTCTCCTCCTCTCCGCCTGCACTCCATCCCACCAAAGTGCAGCATGTCCTTTCAACTTTGTTACTGCAAACTTGACCTTTTTATCTTCACTTATTTCTTCATAATCGAAGCACTTGTTCAATTCATTTATCCAGTCCACCAGCTCCTCTGGATTTAGTCCCCCTGCATAGCCTGACACTTCAATTTTGGGCTTAACTGCAGACCCCAGAACAGTTCTAAGGAGCCTCATGTCAGGAGGAATTTCAACATTTTCTTCTACTTCTTCTATCTTAGGTTCGCTGATGTCTTCAGGATCTCTGGGCTGTCTTCACTCCATGGCATCTATTCTGGCCTCGACCCTCTGCAACATCCCCAACACCTCGGCGTTGGCAACGGGCCTCCTTCTGCCAGCACCTCTACCAACTCGGATCGCCATGTCAGCAAAACAACTCAGAACACGCTCTGATACCACTAATGACACAACAACGCTGAAAGGTCCACCTACGGAGAGCTGGTCAATGGTGATGTGGCTCTGTCTATTTTTTTTCCCTGCTCCACGTGGTATATTCCTTTTTATTAATGATCAAATTCGTAGAATTCGATAAATAATACTACCCACAGTGTTTAAACTTTAATTTATATTCCCGAACCTTAAAGTATGCCTTTCGAAACCTTATATTAATCTTTGAACTTATATTAATACTCCATGCTTTGTAAATCAAACTTTATAATAGAAATCTCGCTCCGGACCCACCTCTATGCCCGATAGCCAATCAAATGTATGCCCTGTACCTTGGTTAAGCCTCGCGCATCTCCGTCAGGTGACCATCGTCCGATGACTCTTCCCCGGATCGACGGATCTTGTCGATATCGCTCGGCTTCCAGCGCCGGACTTTAATGCACGATGAGAATACGGAAAACGGTTTTGTACTCCCGTCTAGTGCCACACGTCGATGGTTATATGGAATCGCTTCAATTCGGGAAATACCGCCTTCCTTGCGAAGGTGGTGCGATATGGGCAATCCGCCTTTCAAAACCACTCACAGTTTTGCTATAGTGATTGACCAGGGTTAATGCGGGGTTACGTTATTCCTTTTGTTCATTCAACTCGCGTCCAGACCACAGTTCTAGTTTCGAAAGCAACACCTCTGTTTCTTTATAAAGCAGGAAATATACCAAATTAAACAGTGTTCACGGCCACACTTCTCCTGCACAGACCCGCCTGCGGTGGCATGGATTTAACAGGGTTTATTAAGGGAATTCAAGGATAGGGAATGGAATTACCATTACAAAATTTCCTCACAGTTAACCAATTATTCACAATTATAAATACAGACAGTTTGGAAATCAACAAGACTTGATTTTTATTCAACCGGAAGCAATTTCTCAATACACAGAGTTTATTGTATAAATATCTCTTTCTCTCCCTCCTCCTCTATACATCCGAGGGATTACAATTATCTACATAAAACTATGACTCTTTGGTTCCTCTGAGAGGACTGTTTTAGGAAATCAACAGCCTAATTAAAATAATTCAATTAACTGGAATATGACAGCTAGACTAACTGAGTTATTCGACTTCTACGACTCTAACTGATCTAATAATACAATCAGCCAAGGTATTGACACCTAGATGTAACAATTTGACTGTTTTCAAACCCTCCTAGCCACAACATGTGGAAAAAACTCCTACATTGCTGGCTAGTGTCTAATGCCCCTGCATCATCCACCCATGGTATTCATACTCCCATGGTATTTATGCACCCATGGAATTTACCCATGGTATGGTAAGTGACAATCAACCATGGTACTTACCCACCCATCGAAGTTACATGTGGTATTGTAACTAAAAAAAGCTATAAGTAACAAGTCGCATTTTGTAAAAGGATGAATGGTCCATCACAATGTATCTTTTACACTTATCCTCTATTTTACTAAAAAAAAGTTTCTTTGTGGTTTTATTTACTGTGTGTTCTCTCATTTTTTTTTATTTTTTTCTTTCTTTCTGTAATTTCAAATTTTTAGATCTTGGGGGCCTCCCCACAATATACATATCACCCTGTAACTTTTAGAAACCATAAATTACACAAGGAAAATTCTTGTAAACCAAAAATGACTCTAGGACTAAGTCTAACCATCCCCAAACGGGATTGGCGTTCTGTCAAACACTTGGTAATATTACAATCTATAGGTCATGAATACAAGACTGAACATAAGGGACTTGGAAATCATGAAACTTATCAAGAAGGATCACCACCCTCTCTCATTATTTGTATTATCATTAATTAGGTCTTTCATATATTATTATTTCAGTTACAAGTAAAAACATGAAATGAACCATGACTAGAACTAGTCACATAACCATGCTTATAACCAACATATAACCAACATATAAACACATAAATAACCATAAGATAATAGCCATTAAAGCCAAATAAATACAAGTTCAAAATAAAGAGAACTTATCTTTCACTAAACATAGGTAAGAGCTAACGAAGTTCAGGACTTCCACGTACCACCCGACCATAGACATGGCTAAAACAAATATTTCTTTCAGCCAATCACCCCTATGCCATATTCCAAGCATGATTGTGGGATCTCATGGATAAACCAATTCAAAAAAAACTAAGGGAATCCAAAGGTTAAACCACCTCCACCCTCTCCATACCCTGATCTCACCTAAACCGACACAAAGATCACAAAACCGAATCAAGCTTGGAATTCCTCCAGATATCATCACCATATTTGAGAATTTTTTTGTATCCTTGTGTCTAGGGTTTATCTCAATCCAAATCGGATCACTAAAAACTTACCGTGTTAGATCCTTATATAACTAGTATAGTCCCTTATTGTTGTTAGTTTAACCCCCTTATTGTTATTGTTGTACCCCTGTAACCCCCATATTGTTATTATTGTGCCCTTACATTATTATTGTTAGGTCGGCTAGGATTACATTGTGGCTCCATGGACTCCTATATATAGAGAGGAGGTTTTGTCATTTGTATCATGCAAGAATTGTTCATTTATGTAATGTATTGGAGGTTTCCCCCTCGAAGTGTCTATTTATAAGGCGTTGATCTCTCTTTTCTTCTATTTTCGGAGCTGGTTTCATAACATTTAGTATCAGAGCTATGGATTCTAGGGTTTCATTGCTCCAAACAGGTCATCGTGGAATTTTCACTATAAATTTTTTTCTACGAAGGTTTAGAAGCTGAAATTTTTATAGAGTGAATCCGAAATCCTGAGGAACGTCATGGAAAATTTTTAGATCTTGGTTCTCAATATTTTCGGAGATATGATCTGTGCAAGTTAGGGATTTTTGCAGGCTCCTGAATTAACCTAAACAGGTCATCATGGAATTTTCTCTATAACCTATTTTCTACGAGGGTTCAAAATTTTAAATTTTCATAGAGCGAAGCCGCAATCCTGAGGAACGCCGTGGAAACATTTCAGAGCTAGATTCAAAATATTTTCAGAGATATGTTCTGTGGAAGTTAGGGATTTTTCAGGCTCTCGAATTTCATCTCAAAGAGGTGACTGTGGGAAAATCGTCATAAATCTCTCTCTGAGAATTGTATTGGAATTATGTAAAAAGTGTCTGCAAGGACACGGATTTTAGTTTCTTCTATATCAATTTTATAGCCAAAGGAGGAAACAGTGACATGTGGCAAGTCGTACAAGTTCTCTCTACTGAACCAATCCATAATTAGGTCATCGTAGGAGATTGGGCATAACTTTTTCTTCAAGAATCCAAATCAAGTTAGAGTTGTGGCTTTCAAAAGAAGATTCAGTGGGCTACTTCAGGGCCGTATTTTAGATATTGACGATATGAAATTAATGATATAATTCAGTTTCAATATCGACCTCCTCAAAATCAAGAAAAAGGTGTATATTTTTTTTCAAATTGTATAAGTCTTGTTTGAAAAATCAATTTTAAGTGATTCCAAAGGCCTATTGAGCATAGATATCAATATTGGGTTCTAAAATTCCTCCTAAAAAAATTCAACACCTATTCAGCCCTCAAAGTACTCTACTATGACTCATGAAGATGAAGAATTGGAACATGATCTATCAAAATTACAAGAACAAGTGCACCAAAATTCGTTCTCGCAAAGAGAAACACAAAATGAAATGGATGTTTTAAAGAAAAGCATGGAAGCTAAGATGGATGGTTTGAAGAAAGGCGTGGAAGCTACGATGGATGGTTTGAAGAATGGCACGGAAGAAAAAATGGATGGTATGGAAAAAAAAATGGAAGGTTTGAAGGAAGACATGGAAGGTTTGAAGGAAGGCTTGTCAAAGTTGATACAAGAAATGATTCCTAATGGAGAAAAGATAGTAGAAGAAACTTATGATGATAAAAAAATAAATGTTAATCGTGATTTCATAAACTCTAATGTTGGATTAAAAAACCACCATATTCCAAAGATGGATATGAGGAAGTTTGATGGTAAGGATCCCGTAACATGGATACTACAAATGGAGCAATATTTTGATCTCAATAATGTGCAAAACACACAAAAGGTACACATTGCAACTTTACATTTAGAAAAAAATACATTTGTATGGTATCGATGGCTTTGCTCCCGTAAAAAAATTGTCACTTGGTCAATTTTTACGGAGGAAATTATAGCACATTATGAGGATACAAAGAGAAACACCTTCTTTAGCCAATTGATAAATTTAAAACAAAAGGGTTCAGTGGTGGAGCACATTGAGGACTTCCAAAAATTGAATATAAGGGTAAATGATATTCCAGAGGAACACAGGATTGATGTCTTCATAGGGACTTTGAAGGATAACGTCCAACATGAATTTCGCTTTTGGGAACCAGATTCATTAGAGAAGGAATTCAAGTTGGCAAGAAAAATTGCATGTAAAATTATGGCGACAAGGAAGCCTACCACTCACATCTATAAATATGGAAGTGTTGCTACTCCTAGACTTGCACAACCTACAAGGTTGACACCACAACAATTGGAAGAAAAAAGAGAAAAAGCGCTTTGCTATAGTTGTGATAGAAAATACACTAAATGTCATAAGTGTTCTGAGAAGAAATTATTTTACATAGATTGCAAAGAGGAGGAAGAAAATGAACAAGAAACTTCAAAAGAAGAGGATATACATGAGGAAGCAACCCTAGAAGAAGAAGAAATGAGTCTGACCATATCATGTAATGCATTGGCAGGAATTACCACTCCTCAAAGTCTCAAGATAGAAGGACATATCAAGAAGAAAAAGGTAATAGTGTTGATTGATTCGGGTAGTACCCATATTTTATTCATTGTAAGGTAGCCAAGGAATTGAATTGTTTCCTATACCCAACACCAGAATGTCAAGTGATGGTTGCAAATGGAGGAACTATAAATTTCTCTGGACAGTGCCATAATATCAAGCTATCCATGGGGGAATATGTATTTAATAGTCCAATGCTTTCTATCCCAATGGGAGGTGTTGATGTTGTACTAGGAGTACAATGGCTATAATCTTTGAGGACGATAGCTTTTAATTTTCAAGAAATTTTCTTGAAATTTTTTCGGAAGGAAAGGAAATCGAATTACGGGGTATCATAGGGAAGCTAGGAAAGATAATAAGCTCTAATTTCATGACAAAGCTTCTAAATAAATTACAACGAGGTATAATTACAAAATTATGCTCACTAGAAGTTCCAACATCAAAATCATCTATTTCTCTAGATCTCCAAAAAGCCTTGGACAATCATTCCAAGGTGTTTGACATTCCCAAAGGAATCCCACCTATTTGTGATCATGATCACGCTATTCATTTGATTCCAGGGAGTGTTCCTCCAAGAATACGACCTTACAGATATCCTTATGTCCAAAAGAGTGAAATTGAATGTATGATTGCAGAAATGTTAGAGGATGGTATAATTCAACCTAGTCACAGTTCTTTCTCTGCTCCAGTAGTATTGGTGCACAAGAAGAATGGATCATGGCACATGTGTCCCGATTATAGGGAGCTTAATAAGCTCACTATTAAAGATAAATTTCCCATTCCTATGATTGATGAATTATTGGATGAATTACATGGAGCAATTTATTTTACCAAGTTGGATCTTCGTTCAGGATATCATCGAATTAGAATGAAGACTGAAGATATTCCAAAAACAACATTTCGAACTCATGAGGGTCATTATGAATTTTTGGTCATGCCTTTTGGCCTTACCAATGCACCTTCTACATTTCAAGGGTTGATGAATTCCATTTTCAAACCCTTCCTTAGAAAATTTGTGCTAGTATTTTTTGATGATATACTAATCTACATCAGGTCTTAGAAGGATCATGTTGAACATGTTGACAGGGTGCTCAAACTATTGCAGGAGAAACAATTATATGCAAAAAAATCTAAATGTTTCTTTGGAGTACAAGAGGTGGAATATCTGGGTCATATTGTATCTCACGAGGGTGTTAAAGTAGACCCTAACAAAATTAAAGCCATTAAGGAATGGAAAGTCCCCACAACCATAAAGCAGTTGCGAGGATTTCTCGGGTTAACAGGGTATTATCGCAAGTTTTTTAATAATTATGGGAGAATAGCGACACCTCTAACAACATTATTGAAGAAAGACACATTATCATGGACTCCTGGAAAGCGACTCGACCTTTAGAAAATATTCACAAAAACCTTTATTGTGGAATGTGATGCCTTAGGAAATGGAATTGGTGCTGTTTTAATGCAAGAAGGAAGACCCATTGCTTTTGAAAGTCGTTCAATCAAAGGAAAGTATTTAAAAAAGGCTATTTATGAGAATGAAATGTTGGAAATATTAATGCACTAAATAAATGGAGACCTTACCTAATGGGAAGACACTTCAAGTTAAAAACAGATCATGATAGTCTTAAGCACTTTTTGAAACAAAGACTATCTTCGGAAAAGTAGAAAAAGTGGGTCACAAATATGTTGGGTTATGACTTTGAAATCATCTACAAAAAATGGAATCTAAATGTTGTTGCAAATGTACTCTCAAGAAAGGATGAAGAGGTGGAAGCATTGCTTTGTGCCATTTCTATTACCAAACCAGATTGGATAACCGAAGAAATGGATGAATGGAAGAAGGACAAAGAAGTTTGGACACTCATTCAAAAGTTACCGCAAGATCCTAGTACATCTGATACATTATTTGGAAAAATGATTTCTTATGTTACAAAGATCGCTTATATCTTTGTAAGAATTCCCAACTAAAACAAAACATTCTTTGGGAATTGCACACTTCTCCTTTAGGAGGACACTTAGGATTTTTAAAAACTTACCTCAGGGTGAAGAAAGATTTTTTTGGGATGGCCTTAAATCGGATATTCAAAAGTTTGTGGCAGAATGTTTGGTTTTCTAGCAAAATAAAGTTGATACAATTAAAACCTCGTGTCTTCTACAACCTTTATCCATTCCAGGTCAACATTGGGAGGATATTTCAATGGATTTTATCATAGGTTTACCTAAATTCGAAGAAAAGAGTGTCATCATGGTGATAGTTGATAGACTTACAAAGTATGCACACTTTTGTGCATCATCTCATCCATTTAAAGTAAGTAAAGTTGCTACTGCATTTATGGAAACAATTCAAAAGCTACATGGAAACCCGAAGATTATTGTAAGTGACAGAGACCCCATTTTTACAGGAAATTTTTGGACAAAATTATTTTCTTGTTTGGGTACTCAACTAGCTCATAGCTCATCTTATCATCCTCAATCTTATGGTAAAATAGAGATAGTGAATAAATTTTTGGAAGGATATCTTCGTTGTTTTGAATCTGATAAGCAAGCACAATGGGTCAAGTGGTTACCTCTCATTGAATGGTGGTATAACACTTCCTTCCATACTACAACAAAAATGACCCCATTTATGGCACTTTATGGATATAATCCACCATCCATCACATATTATTTAAGGGAAAATTCTAGGGTTCAAGCAGTGGAGGATCACATCGAGCATCAACAAGAAGTTCTCCAACTCTAAAAGGATAACCTAAATTTGGCACAAAATCGAATGAAACAATAGAGCGGATCAACATTGCGGTGAGAGAAGTTTTGATGTGGGAAGTAGGTATTTTTACGGCTACAACCATACAAACAAATGTCCCTCAAGCAAGCTAAGAAGGATAATAAATTATCACCAAAGTACTATGGTCCTTACAAGGTTTTGCAAAAGATTGGTACTATGGCATACAAATTGGAACTTCCTGCTTCTTCACGAGTGCATCCAGTTTTCCATGTTTCATGATGAAAAAAGGTTATAGGGGACAAACTTCCAATTCAAACAATATTGCCAAAACTTGACGAGGAAAGAAAAACCATATTCGAACCTGAAGCAGTCACGGAAACAAGAACTTGACAACTACGAAATCGATCAATTTCAGAGTATCTCATCAAATGGAAGAACTTACCCACTAAAGATTCTACATGGGAGGATGAGAATTTTATACAAAAGCACCCAAAGCTACTCAAGTGTTGAGGACAACAATTTTTTGAAGGAGAGGAGCATGTTAGGTCCCTATATTACTAGTATAGTCCCTTATTGTTGTTAGTGTAACCCCGTTATTGTTATTTTTGTACCCCTGCAACCCCCATATTGTTATTATTGTGCCCTTAAATTATTATTGTTAGGTCGGCTAGCATTACATTGTGGCCCCACTAGGATTACATTGTGGCCCCATGGATTCCTATATATAGAAAGGAGGTTTTGTCATTTGTATCATCCAAGAATTGTTCATTTATGTAATGTATTGGAGGTTGCCCCCTCGAAGTGGCTATTTCTAAGGTGTTGATCTCTATTTTCTTCTATTTTCAGAGCTGGTTTCATAACATACCAAGAAACCACCCTTATGATTTCCACCCTTATGATTCACCGTGTATCCTTTCCAAAACCGATCCCGGGGATTCCTAGGTTGACCACCTCCGCCCCAGATTCCGAAAACATTCAACAATTCCAAAGCTAAAAAATGATAACAATTCCATCACACCATGGCTATCTGAAAAAAGGCAAGGTGATGAGCACCATCATTAGGTACATTCTAAGGGGTTAATTTCCACCTTTTTAGCTTAATTATTCTCTCTCACTCACATTTAATTGCATTTTTTCATATGTTTCTTAGTGAGAATGGTGTATTAAGGGTTTTCATGCTTTGAGGCCTAATGCGGATTAAATTCAAGAAAGTGAGGGGAATAATGCCATTTTTAGGAATATTTCACAATTAGGGCTCGGAGTAGACAAAAAGGAGTGATTGTAGGAGGGCTGACCACCTCTTAAATTCTAAAAGAAACCAATATCTCCTCAATATTATCCTCCAATAGCTTCGAATCAGAGGCATCCAAGCAAGTGAAAGATCAAAGGGATCCAAGCTCCACTTCTCTCGATTTCGAAGAGAACAGATACTTACTTTTTAGGGAGATTTTGGTAGATACCCTTTAGCATAAATAGGCTAGAGCAACAACTCACTAGGATTCGAATTTTGGATGTAGCTAGATCACTCTTGGCTTTGGTATTAGATATTTCTAACTTTCATATTTTATGTACAAGACTGGTTATGAAATACAATGAGTATTTGGTTTCTTCTCCACTGAGTTAGTTTCAGGGAGCTGACCTTGTGGGTTAGGGCCCAATCCATTGGCCTCAGTCTCTATTGTGTAATTTTGTTTTATTTCAGGTTGCATTAGTTAGTTTCCTTCATTTCATGTTCGGTAGCATATAAAATCTCAAAAATATGTGCTAAGCCTATCTCTCTCACCTCTTTCATTGCAGATTGAGGAGGAAGGACTTCCACCATAGACAAAAACCTCTCTAAAATAGTCACAATATGGGGGGATGTTTCAATAAAATGGATCCCACAGACATAAAAATAATTAGACTACAAACTCCTATGGCTGACATATTTAGAAATCACTAGTGGTTGGGATTCTTTGAGCTCCTCAAGGGGTTTGATGATGAAGTGGCTCAAGAATTTGCAGTAGCCTTGCACTCTCAAGCAGATGATCAGGCCGCCACAATGGTAAGAGGGCTAGAAATTACCATAACACCTAAGCTCATTAGCATATTCACCACCTTACCCATAGGATTTAAATGGAACAGAGAGGACAAAGTATCTAGTATGGCCTCTAAGAAGAGTTTATTCTTTCCCAATGATGAATAAATTGAAGATACGAATGGGGTAAGAAGGGAAAGTCTACCTTACCCATGGGATAAGGTAGCTTACCATAACATAAAATATATCTCCTGCGAGGGTATAATAACCATGGTCTATGGGTACCATTTTATATTGTTTCATGGACTTAGGTTCAAAGGGGATTTTCCCTTAGATCAGAGACTAAATATCCCATATTTCCACCTGCATTAAATCAGAGATATGAGTGAGAGGGTAAGGGAGAGAAAATTTTAGCACCTATCTCATCATGGTCTCATTAAACTCATAATGGAAGATTATCTCAACAGACTCAACATCCCTGTACTTTGGTACACCTTCATTGACATGGACAGAGAATAATTAATTGGGACAAAAACCATCACTCCTGGAGATACCCCTACCTCTAGCCTTGGAGAAAGGGGCATCAAAGAAGAGGAAGAAGGAATTGAAAGAACAGAGGAAGAAGAAGGAAGGAAAGATAGAAGAGGAGGAGATACCAGACCCCAAGCTTACCACTAATATCTCCTCTCAATAAACCAACCTTTCACTAGCGACTAATGAAAAGGAAGTGGCTGCCACCTTAGCCACTCTAAGAACCCCTGTGAAAGTAAAGAGAAAGAGGGAAAACCCCATGTACTTCAGGAGTAGGAAGAGTGCCAGGGTGAAACAAGGGAGGCCTCAAACTCCAACCAAGAGCCCAATCAAAATTGAAGAATCACCAAATAAGAAAGGAGAAATAGGGCCAGAGTAGGGGCAATATTCAAGATGCCACTTCACCTAAAAATACACCTATGACCTATACAAGAAGGCACTCCTCAATTCTAGCATCCATCAAACATGCAAAAACACCCACGAACCTCGAAGAGAAAGAAAAGAAGGGGCAACATGAAAAACAAGGTTTTCTATAGGAAACATAGATTTTGCTACAAGAAACTTAGACAGTGCTACAGGAAACTTAGAATGTGCAATAGGAAGAGAAAAAATCACGGGAGAAGAGAACATGGCACCCTTAGAAGGGAAGGAGGCTCAAGGTGATGAAAAAGAGGAAGACGTTGAGGGGTAGGATGCCAAAGTTGAGAAAAAAGAGAAGGAAGAGGAGGAATCAAAGGAAGAACCAGCCTCTCCAAAAAATGTCCCAAAAGACATTACAAAAATTTAACATCCTAGCCCACATCCAAAATCCTATTACACATTCATTGAAGGAGGTAGGATGTTCCCTCAAAATCTCTCATTTCTCTTGTTCTATGAGCTAGAGAAAGCAAGAGTGCACACCCACCACTAGATGATAATTTCCAAAAATAGGAATGTGGAAAATGTGGGGATCATGAAAGAGAAAATCATTGATATGGGGAGAGATTTGGTTGATGTTAGAATTAGGGAGGCAATGTTGAAAGAGAAGCTACAAGAGGCATAAGAAGAGAATGCAAGATTGAATGGCAAACTGAAACAAAAAGACAAACAGATTGCCACCATGGAATATTTGTGCATGGAGGCAATACAACAAAATCATCCCTGAAATTCTTATGTCATTGACCTAAAGGAGCAGTGGCTATAGTTCCAAATAAAAACACTAGCATCAAATGGGTCATTGCCTTTCTAGAATTACTGGCAATTTATTGATTTTTGTAGTCAGTCCAACATAGAAGATAGGGCCAAATTGGCATAATTTCACATGCATAATATTGTGTGATAAGCATCTCTCCATTGGAGCTTGAGGAGGAAGGATTTCCACCACAGATCAAAATGTCCTTTTAGTTTATAATTTCCTCGAAAGGCTAGTTTACTTTGCCTATCATTAACATGTTGTAGATGTAGATGTAGAGTTTTCTTTAAGTTGCATAGGTAGGTTTATGTAAATTCAAATCATATTTTCCACCATTTTTATGATAATATTTTCAATGATGAATGCATCAACATGTAGTTTTACTTTAGTTTTGAATAGAGCAACATAGGATGACCCCTTCAACATCGTCATATCGAGTCTTCACCCTTCATCGACCACCTTCCACCCAAGTCATATACAACCCTATTTTTGGAGATCACCACCACATTAGAAAGAGCCACATTGAGGGTGAAAGATAGGCTTAGTGAAGATTTATGAGCTTGGAAAAGGGGTTGGATACCCTTCATCTACCTAGATATTTCTTTACCCCACCTCTCCTAACCTTTTCCTTGCCATTTCTAGCCTCAAACTCCATACGATATGTTTCTATAGCTTTTGAGGACATCATGTAGCATTACAAGAAATACTACAGCAATTCGAAACACTCTCTCCTTCATCCCAAAATAACTCTTTCACCTCATCTAAGCGTAGCCAAGCCACCAATAGAATTTTAGCTCGAACCTCTGGTCCAGGGTCCCTCTTAGACCACTTCAACGCCTCCTTATTTTGATGAAAAACATAGTCGTTTTGGAGTGTGCTTAGTTCATTACTAGATGCATCATTAAACACAATAGTTAAGCATAAGTAGATAGGATTTAGTTTGTTATTTGATTCAATATGTGTGCTCTAGATTAGTTTCATTTTCTGCAATTCAATTCAACAATATAGCTTATGAATGCCACTTAGTGTAATTTCCTTTCTTGAAAATAGCTAGATGAACTAATGTGATATAGAGTAGTTTCTTTCCTTGTTGATATTGTAATGGTCATGATTTTTTTCCAGACTTATATTACATTTAGAAGTGTGACAAACTTCCTTTCCTAGAAGTAACCCTAGTAGTAGCACCTAATTGTAGAACTTAGATGAGGATGGCATGGGTAGAACTCATATGTTGTGCATATAACATTGTCACCTCTAAGTTTGTACAAATGTCAGGTTGATAAAGTAAAGTTCATGAGTATCCCTTGGGAGTTGCAGCACTCTTGGTGCAATACCAGGGCTCACCACAACAAAATGCTAATAACCACTCTCAAAACCCAGAAAAACCATGTGACCGACAACAAAAGAACCAAATACCAACATGCACATACCATGTTTGTCAAAACCAGGTAGGAAAAAATACATGCAATCTATTATCTACAAGTATTCCCATTGAATCTGCTTGATCCTACTCTTCCTTGATTGATATTTTCTTTTCTTTCATTTCCTTGTCCTTATTTTTCTTTCTTTTCCATTTCTTGAGTCAATGCTAAAATGCTCCAACAAAAATATAAGTGTCCAAGAGTGAGAGAGAGAGAGAGAGAATATAGAGAGAGAGATAAAAAACCGAGCTCACAAGAGCTACATTGACAAAAGGTACCTACTAATCCTCATAAGCCTTTTTATTAATGTGGTCTCTATTTTCTTTATTTTCTAATATTTTCCTTCATTTTCCTCCTCACATGCAACGTGTGACCTTTCACCTTCCTTTTCTTATAATTTCCTTTATTTTCATAAATAAATGTTCCAAAAATACCTTTTCCCTCTTTAATGCATTAGCCATTGCCTTTGAAAATTTCCTTTTATCGATAAACACATCCAGTGATTCCCACTAAGATATATTGCCCAACATTAATCTTGGAATAAGTGTCCCTTAACCGTGGTCTTATTTTTTCCTTTGTTAACTTATATTACATGAAATTTTAAAGTGGGTCTATTACAAAAACCTCTCCCTTGGGGAACATTGTCCTTGGTGTTAAACCACAAATATTCGTTAGCAAAACCACTGAAAAAACATACCACTCATGGAGCTTTATAAATTAGCTCAATTTAGTATTTACAATGAATAAATAGCTCAAAATAAAAAACCATCATGAAATAATGACAATATAACAACCATACTGATTATTGGAGGTTTATAACTTAGCTCATGGCGGTATTTACAATAGCAACCAAACATATATATGTAAAAATAGAAAAATTTCTTTTCCTCAAACAACAAACAATGAAGGATACATAGCCCATATTTGATCATTCAACTCCCATGTAGCATCTTCAGGCCCAAAGTGCTTCCACTATGGTTCGATGTCTCTCTTACTGAGGATGAGTTGCTTCCGCTGCAATATGCACTGAGGTTCTGGCTCGAATTCTCCTTCTTGCTTCACCTATAATACAAAACAATCAATAACATGATAAAAATTCTTTATATACCTTTTATGTAATGAAAGATGAAAAACACCATGGAATTTCACCATTGGAGGCAGTGCAAGTCGATAACCCACTGGTCCAATCCTCTTAAGGATCTCAAAAGGCCCACAATACCATGGTGCCAACTTGGCACATGATCCGATCCTTAAAGATATATTCTTGGGATTGATGCACAAATATACATGCTCCCCAACCTGAAACTCCTTAAATTCCTTGTGCGGGTCTGCATAACTATCCTGACTATCCTGTGTTTCCTTTAGATTCTTCCTCATAACCTGCATCTCCTATTCCATATTTGCCAACATGTCCGGTTCAATAAGTACCATGTTCACTGGATCACTCCAGCTAGTGGGAGTATTACATTAACTCCTCCTATATAGTGCCTCAAAAGGACTCATCCTCAATGACTCCTTATAACCATTGTTGTATGAAAACTCAACCAATTATTAGAGAAATTTTGAGGTCTAAAATGGGCCTCCTAAGAAAAATGCACAACCAAAATAAAATTTATAAGAACCAATAGGATTCAAGATGAGGATGTCAACCATGGGGGATATTCACGATTTTTGGGGTAAAAAGGTAAAAAGATTAAAAAATAATAAAATAATAAAACGAATTTTCCAACTTGTATTTTCAACTTATCTCCCTAAGGTTTTACTAAAATTTCGAGCGTGAGTAATCGTTGGATGTAAAATTTAATTCCTCATCCAAGGAGTACCCATGTTTCATACTTTCGATGGACCCTGCTACATGAAAAATGAGAAATACATGAAAAACGTGATTGGAATCATGTTTTTCATTTATTTCTCATTTTTCGTGTAGCAGAGCCCATCAAAATTATGCATAATGGGTACTCCTTGGATGAGGAATGAATTTTTTCATCGAACGAGTGTTCTGACTCGAAATTTGGGTAAATCCATAGGGAGATAAGTTGAAAATATGAGTTGAAAAAGCAGTTTTTTGTTTTTTCCCTCTAAAAGTTGATGATGTAATCTAATCTTATTTTATTATTTGCATTATTATTTTATAATTTCCTTATGAGGCCCATTTTAGACCTCAAAATTCCCCTAATGGGAAGGTACTCCTCCCATCTCCTTTGTTGATACATGACATACATCCTCATAATATCCTCCAAGATCCCTTTGAACCTCTCTGTCTGTTCATCTGTCTGTGGGTGATAAGTTATACTGAAGGCGAAATTTGTACCTAATATTGAAAAAAACTCCTTCCAAAACTTGGAAGTGAACTTTGAATCCCTGTCCAACACAATATTCATTGGAACACCATGTAATATCACAATCTCCCCGATGAAGACTTATGCCACCTCACTAGAGGAATATGTAGTCTTCACTGGAATGAAGTGAGGCATCTTGCTCAACCTGTCGACCACAACCATGATAGAATCATGTCGCCTCACTGTCCTCAGAAGACCTGTAATAAAATACATGGAAATTACCTCCCATTTCCATTTTTGAATCACAATTGTATGTAGAAGTCCACCTGGATGCCTATACTCCTCCTTTACTTGATAAATATCCAAACATCTAGCCATGAACTCTGCCACTTCTGTCCTCATATTTGGCCAATAGTAGAACTTCTTCGCCACCATCAATGTCTTTTGATATCCTGGGTGACTTGAGTATGGCTTGACATGAAATTCCCTCAAGATAAGATTTTTCAGCTCACTGTCATATGAAATATATATCCTATCCCTAAATATCACCAAACCATCTATCATGAGACAATATTCTGCATCCTAATAACCTGTACCTTTAATTTTACCTGTACCTACACCTATACCTGTTACTTCACTTGTACCTATACCTGCACCTGTACCTGTATTCTACTATAGCCTGCGCTTGAGCTCCACATACCTATTATCCCATTGTCCTTCCTATAAGATTTGATCTTGTAAATCTTTCCCAAATGAACTCTTATTTTCTATATGGTTGACCTGTACTTTCATGCTGAGATCAACTGTAACCTTGTTCTCCTTTCCCTTGCTGTATCTGATATCAAAGTCAAACTCACTAAAGGTGGTCAACCATCTAGCTTGCTTGACATTTATATTCAGTTGGTCAAATAAAAATATCAACCCACTGTGATCACTCAACAATACAAATCTCTTGCCAAGAAGATATTGCCTCC
Source organism: Pinus albicaulis (assembly GCA_034641835.2). Classification (NCBI taxonomy): domain Eukaryota; kingdom Viridiplantae; phylum Streptophyta; class Pinopsida; order Pinales; family Pinaceae; genus Pinus; species Pinus albicaulis. The sequence continues at coordinate 750,023,386 of CM076581.1, read as the reverse complement.
ACATATTCAATGTGTGAATAATAGTTGCCAACTCAGGATCATGAGTTGTGTAATTCTGTTCATGCTCATTAAATTTCCTTGACTCATAGCATACCACCCGTCCCTCCTGCATAAGGACTCTGAAAAGTCCTCTTTTACAAGCATATTTACATACCACAAATTTTGCATATGGATATGCAATCTTAATAACTAGAGCATTGGTCAAGAACTGCTTTAGTTACTCAAAATTAGTTGCACATTATTATGTCCATTCATAATTCTTACCTTGTCTTTGCAAAGATTTAATATGATATGAAATGCACAAAAAATTATTGATGAATATCCTGTAGTAACATTATAATCCCATAAATGATCTGACTTCCTCCACATTATTAGGAGCTACCCACTCCAAGATGGTTCTTATCTTTTCTAGATTTACTTCTCTGCCTTCCTTGGAAAAGACATGTCCCAAGTAGTACCTCTTTCTGGAAGAAACTGCACTTCATAAGATTAGCATATAACTGATGCTCTCTTAGATATATCAACATTGCTACTAAATTCTCAACACGGTCTTCCTCATTCTTAGAATATACCAAGATGTCATCAATGAATATAATAACAAGCCTGTCTAGATAAGGACACGCCACACTATTAATCAAACACATAAATGTAGCTGGAGCATTAGTCAAACTGAATGGAACTACAAAAAAACTCATAATGCCCATACCTAGTCCTGAAAACGGCTTTGAAGATGTCCTCTTCTTTGATCCATACCTAATGATATCTTGATCTCAAGTCTATCTTAGAGAATATTGTTTCACCCTTCAATTGATCAAGTAAGTCATCAATTTGTAGCAATGGATACCTATTCTAGATCGTCACTTTGTTAAAATTCATGTAATCAATACACAACTTGAGAGTACCATCCTTATTATATACGAACAACACTGATTCACCTAAACGTTATACACTTGGCCTAGTGTATCCCTTATCTAGAATTTCCATCAATTACAACTTCAACTAAACTAAATCTGGCATACTCATCTTGTAAGGTGACTTTGATGCTGGTGCTTCCCATAGTACCAACTCAATGGAAAAGTCCACTTCCCTATGAGGAGGTAGCTCTGGTATCTTTGTTGGAAACAGATCCTGAAACTGCTGCAATACAGGATACCTTTGGAATATTTCTGCATCCTCAACATCCTTACCCTTATCACTAGAAACATGCATTGAAAACATCACACAAACTTTCATGCAACTATGTTTTTCCTACATAGCTATGATCATCATCACTGATGTAGGCTTCTTCTTTCCCTACGAAATTATATTTTATCCATTATCATATAGACACTCCATGGCCTTGTCATAAGAATTTACTTTGGTCCTCTGAAGGTACAACCAATCCATACCCAAAATTATACTATACGATCCCAATGGTAGTACATTCAAATGTGTTGTTGTATGCATACAATTAGCTCAAATGCAGAAGCTATTACCCAATGGTGAGCTCTCTTCTTTGTACCTGTAGCCAACTCCACCAGAAAAGATTCTGCATGCACTTCTTTTCTCAAGCCACAATTATCCATTAGGTCAGGATTAACATAAATATAATCAGATCCAGGATCAATGAGAATAAAAATAAATTGATCAAAAATCTTACCTTCCATCTCAATGATAGATGTCTGGTGATCTACCTACATGTTTTCCACAGCTGCATATATCCGAAGAATGTTATGACCAACATCCCAACTATCCGCGCCTCCTTTGCACCATATATTTTTTGTCTACCACCTTTATACTATGGACAATCTCTCTTGTGATGACCCTTGCCACATATCCAACACTATAAGAATGCTCTACCATCACCTCTATCCTGCTGCTCTCCATGTCCTTTCTCAATTGTATTGAACTTCTTGTAAGGAACCACCTTTTCTTTCTCACCTGCATCTTAAGGTATTTCCCACTTTGGTGGCCATATTACTTTAGATTTATCATTTCCTTTGAAATCATATTGAGGCTCAACTTTGTGCTTTGACTACTCATAACAATGATTAAACTTTCGAATGACTTCTTGTAGTGATCTTGGCTCATCGAACTCAATCTGGTCTCTGTATGCCACTAGAAGCCCACTGATGATTCTCTAAACCTTGGAATTCTCATCCTTGAGTTAAAGAACATGTCTCAAAAACTCTAGGAACCTTCTAGTACACTCATGATCTGTCATGGAACCCATTTGCAACTCATAAAACTCCTTAGCTCTAGCATCATAGTACCTCTCTGATAGATACTTCTTCCATAATAGCCTCTCGAACTCACTCCAAGTCAGTTCCTCCTCATAAATACCCCTGACATTCTTCACATATTCCCACCAAATGTCTGATTTACCTTTGAGGCTTAATGTAGCTATTATGGCTTTCATGTTTTCTGAGTAATCATGCAACCTGAAGAACTTCCTCATACCAAGAAAATATGTTTTTGCATCTTGTGATTTCTTCATATCTCCATCAAATTTATGTGTTTTTTGTTTCTTAAAATAATTCGGAAAATATCCCCTATCACTCCTCTTGTAAGGATGATAATGATAATGATTATAGTGTCTGTCAAAACCAAAACTAGAATAATACTTTTTCCTGTCACCTCTCCTATCCAGAGTTTCTAAGAACTTGCCGTATTTAATCATGTAATATCTACCCAAACTATGACCACCAGGAGACCTACTGCCATATGACCTGTTGGTACCATCCTCCTATCCATATCTGATACAAAGTGGCCCCTGTCGCTACTTTGAAAAACTCTAAAGGATTACTGCATTTAATTCTGATTGTTTCTCCTATTTCGGTATGATTCTATCATTATCTTCTTTACAATTCCTTATTTATTCTTTCAATATTTTCAATGTATATGCCAAATCATAAAAGTGCCCAATACCATGCCGCTCATCTGATTCATAAGGATAATATTTGTAGTCTACCATCTTGCTAGTCATCTTTGCTTTCTTCTAGCAAGGCATCTCATGTCAGCTAAACCAAATCACAATAAACCAATGTACCTTAGCATGATTCGGGGAAGATATCTCATATGTAGGATAAACCAATCAATGTAATACATGTATAGACATAATTATAACAACATATAAACTTATAATACATAGGTATATCAACACATGAACATCATTCTAGCTAGAGTCCAGTCATCAATGTATGACCATATCAGCTACACACCATGACAACATCAACCATACCAATGTACACTTGAAAACATGTAAGAACCTGACATGTATAATTAGTCATATGCTCATGATAACACATTTTACAACACCACCATTAGCTCTCCCATGGTGACATCACTACCACCATGAACAACACCAGGCAGATCAACAAGCACATAAACCAAAAGTATGAGAAATACATATGAAACTAACAAAAAATCTGATGAAAATAATATTGAAAACATTATACTTTTCCAAAAGAGAGCACAACCACCCTTTGATACCACCTATAAAGCACACCTCCCCTCACATCTACCTAAGTAACTAGCCAACCGGGGTCAACATGAGATGAGGGGAAGTTATGACCAGAGTCAACCTCCTAGGTGACCTTAAGGAAATGGAGTTGACAAAAAAACCTTAATAACTTCCCTCAAGTGCCACAAGGCCCTAGAGGATTAACCCAACACCTCCAGGTGTCCATCCCTTGAGGAAACATGAATTTTCATTGAATTTTACCCCGAATCTCTCCCTTTCTAAGGCGTCAGTCTGACTCGACCTCCTAGTCGCATGCATAAGACTACATCAATGCATCTGTGGATTGAATTTCTCAGTGTTGTGCGAGTGACTATAAATTTTAAGGCTAAATTCTAAGGCTAAATTCTAGTTAGCCCATAAATCCCTGTAACTTTCAGAAACCATAAATTACACAAGGAAAATGCTTGTAAAACAAAAATAACTCTAGGACTAGGCTTGACCATCCCCAACGAAGACTGAAATTATGTCAAACACTTGGAAACAATAAAATCTACAAGTTGTGAATACAATACTGAACATAAGGAATTGGAAAATCATATGAAACTTATCAAGAAGTATCACTAACCTTTCCCATTACCTGTCTTATCATTAATTAGGTTTTGCATCCAATATTATTTCATTTACAAGTAAAAACATGAAGTGAACCATGAGTAGAACCATCACAAAACCATGCTTATAACCAACATATAGCCACAAAACAACCATAAGATAACATCCATTAAAGCCACATATATACAAGTACAAAAACAAGATAACTTAGCTTTCATTAAACATAGGCAAGAGAAAACCAGGTTCAGGACTTCCACATACCACCTGACCATAGACATGATTAAACCAAATATTTCTTTCAGCTAGTCACCCTCGTACCATATTCCAATAATGAATGTGGGATCTCATGGATAAACCAATCCAAAAAAATCCAAGGGAATCCAGAGGTTAAACCACCTCCACCCTCACCATACTGTTATCTCACCTAAACCGACACTGAGATCAAAAAACTGAAACTATCTTGAAATGCCTCAAGATCTCATCACCATCATTGAGGAATTTTCCATCTCCTTCTCTCTCGGCTTTACCGTAATCAAAATAAGATCACTAGGCCCTTACCGGGACATCACCCTTAGGATTTACCCTGTATCTCACCAAAAACAGTCCAAGGATTCCTAGGATTTTTGGAATGAACCTGAGACCACCTCCACCCCGGATTCCGAAACCATTCAGAAATTCCAAAGCCCAAAACCAATAACAATGCCATCACACCATGGCTATCCAGAAAAAGGCAAGGCAGGGCTGAAAGCCACTGTCAAAACCTAAAAAAACCATGAAATCGACAACAAAAGAACCAAATACCAACATGCACAGACCATGCATGTCAAAACTAGCTAGGAAATCATACATGCAATTTTTTACCTACAATTATTCCCACTGAAGTTTCTTGATCCTAATCTTCATTACTTGATCTTTTCTTTCCTGTGATTTCCTTTTCCTTATTTTTCTTTCTTTTACATTTCTTGATCCAATGCTGAAATTCTCCAAGAAAAATCTAAGTGTTCAAGAGTGAGAGAGAGAGAGAGAGAATAGAGAGAGAGCTCAACAAATTTACTGAAAAAAGGTACCGAGTGATCCTCATAAGCCTTTTTATTAATGTGGCCTCAATTTTTTAATTTTCCATTATTTTCCTTCAATTTCCTCCTCATGACTTTTCACCTTCCTTTTCTCCTAATTTCCTTTATTTTCATAAATAAACGTGCCAAAAATACTTTTTCCCTCTTTAATGCCTTAGCCATTTCCTTTGCCGATTTTATTTTAACGATAAACACATCCAGTGATGGCCACTAGGATATCTTGCCCAACATTGAACTTGGAATATGTGTCCCTTAACCATGGTCTTATTTTTTCCTTTATTAAGTTTTATTACATGAAATTTTAACCTAGGCGTGTTACAATAGAAGCACATTGAATGTAATAAAGCATCAACTGTAATTTGTACAAATTTAATGAATTATGGCCTTTGTTTCGTTTGCATCTAATCTAGTTCTTTTTTACTATTTTCGCTATCTAAATTTTTGCCAATATTGAAATTAGAAATAATTATAAAAAATAATACTTATGAATTAATTATACTTTTTTCTGTTGCAATTGTTTCAATAACTATTTATAGAAATGCAACTAGTGGAGTGTTGGAGAGGTAAATACCCTCTGTGGATAGAGGCGATCCCTACTAGCCTAGATTGGGTCTAGCAACAACCGAGTCACGCTAAGACGCAAGTCCCTAATTGCAAAAGACCAAGATGCGACAAGAGGCCTACCTTAATTCCTACGCTACTGCCGTTTGTGGAGAAGATGGCGCTTCCGTCCCTCGCTTTGGCAGATCACAATTCTCCCGCTCGATGCGATCGAACACCTGCACGTGCAAGAAACAACAAACACACAAGCGTAAGACCTAATACATGAAATTATGTATCAGTCAGAGAAGATACAACTCATAACATAAAGCATAAAAATTTGAGTGGAATCATAATCGAAGTCATTTATTATTAATCAAAACAAAAAAAGATACAACCTGAGCTTTGATGCTGGATCTTCCTTCGGTGGGTCGACATCAGAGTACATCTCGATAAAGCTCGTCGGGAATGGGACAAGTCTCTCTCTCTTCGGCTGTCTGACGATAATATCCTTGCTACTGATTCAACTCTATTCAAGCTAGCTTGCAAAGGGAAAATGACAAGCTTATATAGATGGTGGAAGGGGAGTTGGGATCCCTACAATGGTGGGATTGGCCCTATCCTCAAGGAAGCTTCCATGATAGGTGGAAAACCACTTCCCCTACGTAGAGATCCGAAGCCAAACCTCCCAACTCATTTTAGAGACTCGTTCAGGAGTTGGTTGGAATCAAACTTCCGCCATTTATTTTTAAAAAACACTCCTTATTAAGCCTGGCGCAGGTGATACACTGGGACAGAGCGCTAGTTGGCGCGCCCTCTTTGGTGGATTTCCCCCATTGGTGCGAGGGCTAAACTGGCTAGTCGCGCCAAGGATAAAAAGGATATTTTTAGGGCTTTTCACAGGAAATTGTCTTTAGGGGAATGATTGTCCCTGTCAAGGGGGATGCCATGAAAGTGGTTTCAGGTCATGTCACTTCTCACAGGTCACGGAATAAGCCCTCCAATGTGCGGGACGGGGAATTGCAGGGACAGTGACAAATTACTGTGTAACAGATGCCCCCTAAAGCATGAGGCCCGAAAGAGAGAGAGGGGTGAAATGCTTTACGAGAACGCGCCCAACTGATAACACTGTAGTCAGAAAACCTGCGTAGACAAGTACAACTGATATCTCAAATACATGATATATACGTGGTATGGACGTAACCATCTGTAATAGAGTATACAATAACCAAGATCCAAGGTATGGACGCAGCCATCCAGTAAGGATCTATGAAAAGACTCAGGTATGGTCGCAGCCATCTAGTGAATGAGTCATGTAACCAATCATGATAATCCACAAAATCACAGCCTGGATTCTAACAGACAAAATACAGGGTCTTGCGCTCCATCTTGACTTGAAAAAAGTACAAGTTCAAGCATGTGAATAAGTGAGCTGAAGTCGAACATGCAAGAACATCGTCTGATTACCAGCCAATGATGAAAGTTGTTAACAGATGCAAGAGGAACCACCAATAATGACAATGGCCCTCAAGGTACTCTAGGTACAATCCACAGAATGTGAACAGTGAGCTAGCGTCGAACACCCGCAGAATCATCTGATCGAAGGTAAATGGTGAAAACCTTGCGTTGAATGCGAAGAACCTGCCATTGAGGCATGCAGGCTCCAAGGTACTGGAAGGGAGTCTCTAGATCAACTTCCTGGATAATGAGCCGAAGTCGACAGAAAGTGACCTTGATCGAAGGTAGGCCATAGTGTTTCCCACATCATCGATGCGAGACAGAGGAAAATAATGTTTGTGAATCAAGATCAGATGAGAATAAAAGGGAGGTTGAAACTTGCAGAGGTCAAATTCTATTGAACATATCGGTGGCACGAAGGTAGATTTGGCAGTATTTGACATCAAAAGATCAAAGGTCATGATGACGAGGCAAAGAGCAGATGAGAGGTCAAAAATTATTACCCAAACCCACGAAGGCAAACCGAGAGTGAGATGAGATTTCCCCAACCCAACATGAATGCAGACAAGTGCCATGCTCAAGAGCGACATACTGCCGACACGACGACGATACTGGTTCCATTTTTCCCCACAATTTCTGGCGAGTACCCCAATTATTTTTGAGAACAAGCTTGAAGGGGATAGCATATGCTTGTAATATAAGTTCGTCCTTCGGACGAATCGATCCTAGTACATTTAACGAGCCCTAGGAAGGAGAAACTCGAATATCGTCATTACGACTGAATCCGATGCCATCAGGGTTTAACAAGTCTGACAAAGGAAGAACTTGGCGTCTTTTCATGTTTAGAGAGTTTGAAAAGACAGCAGAAAATTAAACTCCAACAGTCCCTTTTCGTAAATAGTTCCTTAGATCCGAAAAGGTAGAAAACTATATCTGAGAAAACCTCCTAGTCATGATAGGCTAGGGTATTCCTTTTTCATAAATAATCTATCCCAGCCCGAAAAAGGGGTAAACGTATACTGGGTAGATGTCGTTTCACAGCCACTTTAACGAGATCGAAATGAAAAGGGACTCGGTAATATTTTCATGTTTAAAGAGTTAGAAAAGAGCTGAAAGATGACTCCAGAAATGACTTTTTCATGTTTTTACTGAGTCCGAAAAGGTATAAAATACAACTCGTATCACTGTCCAAGCCGCGTAAAAACATGTTGCTGCACATAAAAGCGAGTGTAAAATCCATTTTTCGAAAAAATATAATAAAATATTGGGAAAAATGACTTTCAAAACCTAATTTGACTTTGAAAAGTTATAAATATGCCACAAATAGTAAAAACATATTTACTTTTACTTTTTACCTCATTTGGAGAGCAACAGTGAGCTTTGGTGTGCGAACTTGCGGCGACAATTGTGACCAATCCGGTGCATCATTCCGATTCTCGTTCATTCCAGGTAAGAGGCGATCCCCTTAGCTTTGTTTTGATTCATTTTCTATAAGTTTCCATTGTGTTTTTGATCTCTGGGGGAAACCCATTGCAAATTTAGGGCTCGACCAATTGGCACAGGTATCGAGCACGGACCCGCGCCAATTGGCTCCTTTTTGCAAAGGGGTCGCGCCAATTGGCGCGACTGTTAGCAAAACAATCGCGCCAATGGCACAACTCAAATTTCCGCGTTAATTTACCAAAATGTGAGCCACCCAAATGAATTTTTAAGTGTTGTAGAGATCTTATATAAGGTATTTTTGACCATGTTGATGCAGATATCCAGCCACAATGGTGATTGAGTGGAAGGAGAGGGAACATGGTGAAGAGGATGAAATGGCCATGCAAGATGAAACATGTATGACTGATCTTCGAAACTGTGGTCTCAAAAAGTTCTTCCTGACACCATGTTTGAGAGCTCAACCTGAGCTATTGCAATATTTGATTAGCATTTGGGACGAGAATGAAGAAGTATTCAGGCTCCGAGACCAAGTACTGCAACTTGAGGTCTCTGATGTTTATTTCATAACCGGATTGTCCTATAGAGGCCCAGTGCCAATCATGACAGGAAGTAGACCTTTTGGAGAAAAAATGGAGATGGTAATGGTGAGAGTGTGCCCAGGGGCATGGACAGGATCGGGCAGTGGGAAAGTAGACATCCACAACGTCCGCGATCTAGCACTTCGAGTAGTGATTCACACCATTACGCGGGCTGTGGGGTCGCAGGCACCGCATGCAGCAACCAAAGAAAAGCTCCTACTAGCCTCCGAATGTATGAATCCTACACTTTTCAATTGGGCCACTGCTGTAACAACAAACATCAAACGACAGCTGACAAAGTGCAAGAAAGCCAAACTGAAATAGTTTGGGTACGGTTCCATTCCGGTGTCATTCATTCTAGAACAATTACCAATTTTCTAGGGCCAAGGGGCGATAGTCGCCGAGCCGTCATTGAGGGAGTGGAGGATGGCTCGATGGGCAGCACTCATGCCCAGATTAGGAGGGGGCCAACAGATGTCCTGGAGGCTCGAGTTTTTTGTATGGCTATGGCGTCAGCTGATTGTAGTTGAGGATTGGCCCTACGCTGGTACCGACTTCATGAGAGACCCAGATATTCCATTCCCAGAGGGGGATGACTAGGACGAGGAACTGGGTATGACTCTTTTTGATATTTTATGTATTTTTTTTGTTTTTGTGATACATGCCTATTCTAACAACAATTCTATGTGTATGCAGATGTTGGCCCAGAGAGGCCCGTCGGCATGTCGCCCATTGCATGGAGGACCCCTCTCGCACTTAACCCTCAAGCTGAGGGTGGTGAAGGGAGCGAGTTGATCCAAAACCTGGAGGGTATCACCCGGGGAATCTCGAACTATGCACGGCTGGAAGACGTCCCGATGGCTTAACACACTGTGGGGGTGCCTAGTCGCCACCATCAATTGCTGAGGCGATTGGTGCGCGCGGTGACATGTTACCACGAGCACCATGCTGATTAGTCATCTAGGGCTTTTTATATGCATATTTTTGAGAAACATGTTGTCTCCGGCTATTATTAAAACAATCATGTATATTTTTCGATTTTATGTGATGTACACAAACTGCAAACTATTCGAAATATATCTATATATATATATATCTATTTCTGGATGGATCTTTTTACATGTGATGATGTTTTTTATAAGTTGCGCAAATGTCTATCTAAACCAAATTAGCTATTGCATCTGTTAATCAATTCATGTGTGTGGATATATGTTGATATGTAATGTAATCAAAATTTCTTTCCAGTAAACGAAAATGTAGATACAGACGTAAAATGGATCGGTTTCTAACTGAATAATGACCGTTACGTTGTAATACTACAAGCTGTGAGTCCAGAGACACAATTAATGCACGAATACCGAGGTTAACATCCTCGTTTAATAATTCTAAAACGACACTATACTCCGCGACATTATTTGTGGTAGGCCATAGACAAACACCTTGCAAATTAACCAACTCACTAGCAGGATTGTAGATTACCTAGACTGCCGAGGATAGATTCCTGGTACTGTGGGAGGCACCATCCGTGAAACCGAAAAAAGGAGTAATAGACATCTGCACAATTAGGAAGACCCAATCAGCAGAAAAATGCTTACAAAGCACACCACACCACACATGCACAAAAATAAAAACACTCACTTATGTACATACACACTGCACGAGAATAACTCAAGCGTAGTACTTTTTGAGGTACAACCCATTCCTAGGCTGCGCCAGAGGAACTCCTTCGTAGTTGATAAGCTCATAGGCCCCATTTTTTAATACTCGTTTAACTATATAGGGCCCATGCCACATGGGTTGGAATTTGCCTGCTCCAAGTTTATCGTGTGCTTGTTCATATAGGAGGACGAGGTCCCCTTCAATCAAATAACGTGGAGAAACTGATTGATCGAAGTGGGCTTCGACCCGCTTTTTCTGTGCCTCAATAACTAAGGCAGCTAAGCGGCAGGTTTCATCTAGTTGTTCCAAATACAAGAGACATTCTTCCTCCGGAGAAGTGTCAGGCAATAGTTCCACAGCCAACTTCAGGGAAGGAATTTTGCACTCAACTGGGAGAGTCGCTTCCAAACCATAGACCAATTGAAAAGGTGTGAATCTGGTTGTGCTCTTTACAGATGTTTGATAAGCCCAGAGAGATGAGAAAAATTGGAGATGCCAATTGGATTTGTGGATACCAATCATTCGTTGAAGCATTGTGACCAAAACCTTGTTCACAGCCTCAACCTAGCCATTCGCCTTGGGGTAGTATGGCGTTGAGCTATCATGGCGTAAGCCCAACTTTGACGTTAGCTCAGCCATCATGTAATCCCGAAAATGGGTGCCATGATCGGTAACAATGGCCTGAGGGACTCCGAAATGCGTAATAACATGGTTGAAAGGAAATTGGGCAACTGTCTTACCGTCGGCAGCTAATGTAGGCATCGCTTCGGCCCACTTAGTAAAGTAGTCTACGTCGATGATTATATAAGCATGCCCCTCGGCCAAGTGAGGGTTACATGTCATAAAATCTACGCCCCATTTCACAAAAGGGTCGACGGTGATGACAGGATGCAAGGGTAGGGGTGGCGCGCGCATCTTGCGCTGAAAGACCTAGCACGCATGACATTTTCAGACTGTAACGATACAGTCTTTGAATATAGACTGCCAAAAGTAACCCGCACACAGAATCTTCTGGGTGGCGGCATATCCGGACATGTGACCACCACAGGTGCCACTGTGACAGTCATTCAAGACTCTTTCAGCCTCTTCCAGGGTCAAGCACCAGTGGAGCACGGAATCGACTCCGACACGGTACAGGGTATCTCCTATAATGCAGTATGGTTGAGATTGATGCCGAATCTGACGTCGAGCATCCTTTTTTAATTCAAACCGGAACGTGGATGTTTGAAGATACACGATAATGTCATCGTACCATGGGTCATGAGTGTTGATAAGAAAGAGCGCTTCATCCGTGATATGATCCTTGGATTTCGATGGAACGGAGTCTGTCGGGAGAGAGCAAATCAAATCAACAAAAACCAATGATTTTGTCGACTTAGCAGTGGTGAAATCTAAATCGAACTCCTGAATGATTACAATCCACTTGGAGTACTTTCCCCCCAGCAATTGTCGAGACAAGATATACGTCATGGGGTTGCAGTCCGTAACCACGGTTACGGTACGCAACAGGATGTAGTGGCGGAATCACTGAACGGCCTGAACCGTGGCAAGTGCCAACTTATCGACATGAGCGTAGCGTGTTTCCGTGTCGATAATATTCCGAGATAGATAATAAACTATGTGTTCATTTCCATCATCGTCATCCTGTACTAAAACCATAGCTATCGTGCTAAACGCATCGACTAAATAAAGGGTGAAATTGCGATGATAGTTGGGAAGACGTATCAGTGGAGCGTTAATGAGAAACGTCTTAAGCTTATCAAAATATCGCTGGGAAATCTCGTCCTAATGGAAGAGAACGTCCTGTTTCAAAAGTCGCATAAATCCCTTGGCCACTTCTGCATAATTCAGAATGAAGCGTCGTAGGAAGTTAGTTTCCCCCTGCAGACTCTGCATTTGATGTAACGAGGAAGGGGATGGGAGGTTAACGATGGCCTCGACTTTGAGGGGGTCAAGGCGAATTACGTCTTTAGAGATGATGAATCCCAAAAGACGGCCAAAATCCACGCAGAAGATGCACTTATGAGGATTGAGCCTAATATTTTAGTGCCTGCAACGGAGGAAAATTTGGCGGAGGTGTTCAGGGTGGTCCTCACACCGAGCTGAATGGGCCGGAAAATCATCCATATATGGCTGAACAATATGGCGTATGTCATGGAAAGCATAAGACATAACACGCTGGAAGGTGGCCCCAACGTTTTTTAGATCGAACGGGAGCTTTTTATAAGCGAAGGTTCCCCACGGACAGATAAAGGCAGTCTTGTGTTGATCAACGGGTAAAATATTGATTTGATTGTACCCAGAGAAGCCGTCCATAAGGGAATAAATCTCACTCCCCGCGAATTCATCAATAATTTGATCTATAAAGGGAGTGGGGTAATTGTCCTTAGGACAGGCTCGATTGATATCTCGGTAATAAAAACAGACGCGTATAATGCCCTGTTTCTTATCTACAGGGACAATATTTGAAACCCATTCTGTGAGGGGAATAGGATAGATAAAGCCCGTGTTAAGAAGTTTTTCGACTTCCGCCTTAATAGCTGCGGCTTTCCGGGAATGCAATGGGCGTAGGCGTTGATGCATTGGTTTTGCACCCAGATAGGTAGGAATATCGTGCACGACTATGCTGGGATCAATCCCAGGCATCTCTTCATAGGACCACGCGAAAACATCTCTGAATTCGCGAGAAAGGTTTGTATAAACTTATATCTCTTCAGGAGAACAATTCACTCCCACATAAATATTCTCGACTATCCCCGGTTTGATGGAGATGTCGATCGGCATGGTTTGAGTGATATTACTCAGGTTTCCCTCCGAAAAGACCTCATGAGTAAATATCGATGTTTAAAGAGGCGGAGTGGGAACCTGAGATGCGAAGCGCTCTAGAAAATCAGACATTGCCCCTAGGCCAGGAATGAACGAGGAACGATGATGTCCATCGCTCCATGGCAGATCTTCAAGAGACATTATTTCAAAAATAGCTTCATCGGAAGGGAAACATTCTCTTAAAGGGTCCGGCGAATCTGCATCGCCGAGCCAAGGGGATTGAGAATATATATCCAGAGCCATGCTCGAAGGAGCATGTTCAGAAAGAGGATCAGATGCAGAAACGATTTCGCAATAATTAATCTCAACTGGAGTTAACGGCATCGGTTCTCCGAAAGAGGCATTAGGGGAATTTTGAGGTCTAAAATTGGCCTCCTAAGGAAATAATAAAATAATAGCTAAACCAATAAAATAATATTTATGAATTTTCAATTCACTTTTTGAACCACAATCCACGTAACCATAGTTAAATTCAGTTCAAAAGTTGTACCAAAATAAAATTAATAAAAAATTGTATTGATGTGACTATAAATAAGAATGATCTTTTCAAGAAAAAGTCATTATCATTGAACAACTAATGCATTTGTACTTTGTACTTAAATAACTTAAAATAAAATATAAATATAAATTTTTAAATTTTTAATTATATTATATGCTATTAATTAAAATTTATATTATTTAAATTGTATAATAACATGCAATTAATATACTATATAAAAATAATATAATATAATATAATAAATGTATAGGGATATGCATTGTTTCTTTCAAGATATATGAAATGACAATAATAGATTTTTATTCAAAAAGTGTGAAATGTCATTTATTATGAGTACTTTACTTTGACTTTAAAATTACTTAGAGTACTACCATGGCTAACCATGAGTTTTTATCCACCATAGAGAATTTGACAAATAAGTACCTTTAATTCAAGCAATGCCACCTCAAATATTAGGGATGATGTCATCCCCTAAAATGTGATTGGTTCTCATAAAGTGAATTTTGATTGTACATTTTTCTTAGAAGGCTCATTTTAGACCTCAAAATTCCCCTAATGTCACCTGTTCAGGCGAAGGGATGATCCAAGGGTCGTCGGACCTAGAGACCATATTAACTTGAACGGTGTGCGGTGGTGGCGAGGGAAAAATACCCATGAGGACAGGGTCTTTAAAGAGACCGGGTCCTACACTGTTAGGGGGATTGGGGATCTGATCCACGTAAGGAACGTTGTTCTCAGAGGATGAGGTGAAGAAATATAACTGATCCACAATAAAGATTTTTCCCTCATGAGGGAACTTAAGAAGCTGGAAGAGGGTGGACGACACGCATAACATAGTGTGAGTCCAACTGCGGCCAAGAAGAAGATTGTAGTTAAGCTTGGCATCAACCACTTCTACTTCTACGTTGACTGTCTTCCCTTGTAATGTAATAAAAAAACTCTCGAGAACACCCAAGGGTTTTGATTCCCGACCAATGAATGCTTCTAAGGCATTCAGAGACGATGTAAGAGCTGGAGAGCCAATGGCCTTCCAGCAGGAGGATGAAATAACACAGGTGGAAGCACCTTCATCCAAAACGAATCTATGGATGTTGAGGCCGTTGATCCCAACCTGAATAACAAGAGAAATTTGATGTGGAAGTCAGGGGACAAAATTTTCTAGGTCGAAGGTGAGAAGGTTAGAATCGGCGGGATCGATTCCACCGATTGTAGACAACAGAGCTTTCTGTTGCGATGGGAAACTTTGAAGCACTTCCAATGCGGACATGGCAGAAGGTGCCTATGCCAAATACTCAACAATACTGTAGTTCTGAGTGGCACATGAATTTGGGTTGTAGGAAGATCTTCGCAGAACACCTTTAGAAGGTGGCCTCACAACAGGTTCAGTGCTGGGCTTCTCAATTTCCAAAGGACCAGAGACAGGTGGGGGAGGTGGGCCATCCACAACTTCCTTTCCAGCTGCCTGATGTGATCCGGAATAATCCTTCGAATGCGTAGAAATTGAGACAGGTGCAGCACCATTCATCATAAAGACCTGAGACCCAAATGGTACAAATGGTGAAGGCTGCTCAACCATCTGGGTCTGCTGAGACGGGAATGGTTCTTTGAGAACTGCCGAAGTCCCTTTGGAGCCTTTCAAAAGTTGACTAAATGCAGATCGTCGGGGACAATCTTTGGTATAATGGTCTCCTTCACAGATAAGGCAGGGGTACTTTGGTTTACATTGGGAACCGTCATTAGTACGAGGTTTAGAAGACTCTGGTTTTGGGGCATCGAGTTTGGATTTTCCTCTGCCCTTCTTCTTTCCTTTAGAGGCTTTTTCCGTAGGATTAGCCTGAATGGCATTGACCTCCACAGTCTTGCTAGAATCTGGAGGGGCGGGAAGAGCAGAATTATTGGAAGAATTGGACTTCTGCTTCCCATTAGAGGATTTTCGAGAATTTTGAGAAACAGAACCAAAGATACCATCCACCACTGGGGTAGGTGGTGCTTTAGAGGTTCCCGGCCGCAGAGCATCTATCAAAATATCATAAAGCGTACCAGATTGAGAGTACACCAGATCCAGGTACTGGGCACGCACGATGGCTTTTTCTTCAGTCACACATGCCCCCATAGCAATATCTTGAGCGATTTTGTTAACGAAGGAGGTGGTGAACCAATGAGTTAGTAGCTAATCAGGTATATCAAACTTGATCAGTCTACGACGATGTCGCCACTCATGAATATGATCGGATATGTGGGTGGCTTTATCCTGCTTCAAAGAAGTCAGGAGATCGTCCTGGCTTCGTAACGAACCGGTAACTGGAAGTGAGTCAGAAAAGCCATAGCTAACATATTGAAGTCTTGAAAGATGCCATGGGGTAATTATATATACCACTTAGCGGCAACACCGGTAAGAGTGCACTGGAAGAGACATAGACGAATTGAATCATCCACCCAAGAGTTGGACGAACACCACAGATGGTAGGTCATTACATGAGCTTGGGAGTCCTCTCCAACTTTACCTTCAAAATTAGGACAGTCGCCGGGTACCTTGGTCGGAACCGGAGGCCAATAAGGATTGTGAAGAATCAGATCATTGGTTAATTTAGAAATGTCCAGTAATTCCAAGGTGGCCAAGAATGGCAACTGCGGATTGAAAGGCATGCCAGGCCCTCGATAAGGGCCTATACTTGTACTCCACCCTGGTTAAGCATATCCTTGCCCCCATGAGTTATGTCCCGGGGGATTCTGACCATAGGGGGTATAGGCTGTATAACCAGTCTAATACGGTTGCTGGTAACCAGTGTACGGGGGTTGATAACCGGGGTATGGACCCTGATTATATGTCGGCCCCGTTTGAGCAGTATTTGGATTTGGCTGTTGAGTATAGGTATAGCCTGGTTGTTGAAGGTAATAATTAGAACCTTAGGGCGGGTTGTAAATTGGTCGTGATTGACCTTGAGGATAATAACCGCCTTGGGTTTGAGTGGACTGCTGATAGGTGGGGCCCCGCTGAGCCTGATAAGTAGGGGTGCATCGGTTGATTCGGTTTCAGAATCGAATAAATCGACTGTTGAGTAGGGTTGACAAGATGTGTAGGCTGGCCTGGTTGGACAGGTTGACCTGGCTGAACGGGCTACCCTGGGTGAACAGGTTGCACAGGTTGTACAGGTTGACTTCGCTGATGTGGGACACCAGGCTGTGCCGG
Organism: Pinus albicaulis; assembly: GCA_034641835.2. Lineage (NCBI taxonomy): Eukaryota > Viridiplantae > Streptophyta > Pinopsida > Pinales > Pinaceae > Pinus > Pinus albicaulis. Next base: position 750,006,066 of record CM076581.1, on the reverse strand, counting down.
ATGGGCTAGTTGGCCTGGTGGTGGAATGGGGCCAGGTTATGCCTGATAACCAGTTTGACCTGTAACAGGACCATAAGAGGGTCTTGGCTATGCAAAAGTTGAACCAATAGGAAACTGAGGTTGCAGAGGTTGCACCATAGGTTGAGAAGGTTGGACTTGCCCCCCAGGACTGTACAACGGCCTCGGTTGGTACCCCGGTTGACCTATGGGTCCTTAAGGTTGCCCTGGTTGGACCACAGGGTGAGGCTGCGTAGGTTGACCTGAAGGGTTGTAGGATTGCCCTTGTAGACCGTATAACAACCCCTGCTGGCCCGAAGGTTGGCCTTGTAAGGGCTGTCCTTGCGGGTCATAAGGATAACCAGGCTGGCCCGAAGGTTGGCCCTGAAAGGGTTGTCCTTGCAGGTTGAAAGGTTGTCCAGCTTGGTTAGACGGAAAACCTTGACCATGCAGATAAGCCTCTGGAGCGGGTAAACGTAAAGGGTTTCCCTGCTCATCATATTGATATGGAAAAATGTAAATGGGTGTACCATCCTATGTGTAATGCGAAAAATACGGACGGATGGGATCTTGGGAGGATTGACCAACCTCAGAGTTCGATTGCTATAGGGACAATCGATACTCTTCAGGAGAAATGTTCTCCAGAATAGCAGATGCTATATAGACTTCTTCGGGAAGCGACACAGTCCTTACGGACTGAGTAGTAACAGCGGGTGTGGATGCGGCCACACAGACAGTAGGCCTGACAGGTACTGAAGTGACCTGAGGGGATGACGTGATGGGTGTCCTAGGAGACATCCCCAATGAAGGAATAACCGGCCTCGTAGAAGGAGTTGATATCCCCATAGAGGCGACAACGGTCATAATCTGACTTAAGGATCTATAAACCACTGGAAGTGAAGGGCCGGGCGAAGACATGACAGATAACTCGGGGTTGTCTTCTGGGAAAAATTGGTAATCTTCACGAGACATGGGGATTTCCTCACTAGGGGAATGGCTGGATGAGCCCATATTTGAACCTGCCGCTAGATCTTGTAGCAGACAGTGAGGAATAGGAGGAATAACAGCAGCTAGAAAAGGTGAACCTGATGTAAGAGGAGGGAAATGTTCCCCTACTCCGAATCAAAACCAAGCGTCGGATATGGGCCAATTGAACTCAACTGGTCCTCCAAAGGGAAGATCAGATAGAACCGGTCCCCTGTCGGGAAACTCAGAAACAATGGGCTGCTGAGGTTCAGTAGAGGATTGAGAGACCTCTGATGAATCGTCTGTGTATGGACTACCAGTAGAAGAAACTAAGGGTTTCGCCACTATGACAGTAATGAAAAAAGGAAGAGATCAAACACAACACATGGGCTAAAGAATGAAGGCACACAATCAAACAGCCAACAAGAAAATTCTAACAAGGTGTGTGATCACAGGTGATTTATTTTACCACATTGAAACTTAGAAACTTTGTTGTTTCATGTTTTAAGAGTCGAGAAACGGACGAAAGGTGACTCTATCTCTTTCAGTTTTGAAACAAGCGTGAAAGGACAAGTGCTTGATGATCCTTTCAAATTTAAAGATTCAGAAAATATTGAAATGACTACTTTGGTAATCTAGGCAAAGGGTGTACCAGATATCCGTGAACTGCAATATACACCTTGGTTTCAAAATGAAAGAGAAATCAACCAAGGACTTGACGTACATGCAGCCAATCTCCCCGAATGATGTGTCCGGTGTATCACGGGTATAAGGCGGCAGACTCGGCTTCCTATGGATAAAGGATAGCAACCTAGTGGGGTCTCCCTTATATACACGACGGTACGGGGAGCACAAGTCTCTACTAGTGCTGTTTGAAGCCAAGAGGCGAACGACAACTACTAGGTTTAACGACGCCAGAACACGTCACTAGCCTAGACTCTAAATATTTCGTTAATGTTTCAATGCTGCCTTAAGGTAAATTGAATAAATTTTAACGTTGATTTTCAATTATGTTTCAATTTCTAGGCCCTACCGAATGTTATGTCTCAATTTCTCCTAAATGCACACTACATGCCACAATGTATCATTTCATTCGATGAATAGTTAACTATGGGAAGGTTGAGAGCTTTCACACAATAACAAAATGATCACAAAACAACCACTAGTGTCTCTAATGCACGCTAATGAAAACTAAAAGCTTTTCTTTCAGAGTTACAAATCACTAATAACACAGAAAAGATTCAATTTACATTAACTAACCAAAAGCAAAAGAGATTTTTTGTATTTTCAATGTTTAAGAGCAAAGTGCACTAAACAAAATGAAAACTAATGAAAAGAACAATTTGAGAAGTGATAGAAAAAGAGTAAAGACAAGAAAGTTCACTCAACGCCAAACACACAATCCGACCTTAAATTGACAAAGGAGTCCTTCAAATCGAAAAGAAATCCCAAAGACTGAAATGAACCATGTAATATAGGCTCAAAACGAGACAAAGCGGAATTCGAATGAAGAAAAATCCAATCACTGAAATAACGCAATAAAACAGTGGACAAGCACCAAATGAATGCAAAGAAGCAATAACAAAATTGACTGATCAGACGACGACCAAAAACTCCTACGGGAGGCTCGCCACACTATAACACTTAGATGCCTTAGGTCTAGAATGTAAAATCGATAGAAGAGGGCAAACAACCAGAGGATGAAGGTCACAGTTAGTCAAACAAGGCTTTAGAACACTCAGGCAGTCGAAAAAGTGACACCAAAACCACATACCAAGCTCATAAAGCTAAAAAAGAAGCAAACCCTAGCACCTTACAGGATTGGCGCGACTGTCAGGCTGCAACTAGCGCCAGAACAAGATTGGGGCAGGTGATAAACTGGCAACATGCGCCAGCTGGCGCGACTGTCAGGGAAAAAGCCGTGCCAGTAGAGTTTACTAATGGAAAATATGAAAAGGAGTAATCAAGAAGTAGATCAGGGATGGTGAGGCTAAACAAAAGTTTAACACTGAAAAAGAGTGAACCACAAGAGCTGATCAAGCAGGCAAAGACCAAAATCAACCGAAAAGACAAGACAAACTCCAATCAATGTCTCCCTAGCGGAGTCTCTAGTTTGTTGGAGAAGTAAATCCCCTCTATGGACAGAGGCGATCCCTACTAGTTGTAGGTTTTAACCCTGAACAAAAATTATCTACACACGAATCTTATAACAGAAAATAAACAATAGCGAGAGCATAAAACATAAAAGAGATAAAGACAGAGATTTTCCCCTGGATCCCAAATTGGGACGACCAGCTTGATTTTTCATTATATTCCTTTTAGTGTTACAACACATATATATACATGCCGAAGCATACATAAACTACAATCCATTAACCCTGGATTAGAACATAACCGTAGTTCCCTTGACCGGATCTACAAAATACCAGGGGTCGAAAACCATCGTACCATAAAACCATATGCAAACTCATGCACAAAACATGGGTGGGTCCGCACACCAAAACAATTTTCACTGGGGCACTGCCCCAGAACCCAATAGTGGGGGCTGCCTCCCCCCTTGTGACCCCCCTGCTGCGCCTGGTGCAACGTACAATGCTTGGGGCTAGTCGTGGAAAGAATATAACACATACTCAACATTCTCCCACTTGTTGTTTTCTTTCCACAGGGGGCCACAGGAGAGCTTAGTCATTGGGCCAATTCTTCAACACCAATTGTTTCTCTACACCAAGAGAACTTCTGAGTGTTCATAGACTTCATCAATGCATCTACAACATTCTTCAAAGTGTCCACCTTTACCAGAAACACCCTTTTAGCTTCAACCATATCTCTAACAAAGTGATATTGAACATCAATGTGCTTTATCTTTGAATGATAAGCAGGGTTCTTAGCCAAGAAAATTGCACTTTGGCTATCACAGTCTATCCTTATAGCTTGCTGTACCAACCCCATACTTGAACACAATATCTGCAACCAAATTGCTTCCTTTCTTGCATGAGTGGCTGCTATGTATTCTGCCTCTGTAGTTGAAAGAGCCACTACAGACTGTCTTTTACTCATCCAACTAACTGTGCCTCCAAATAGGCTAAACACATACCCACTTGTAGATATTATTTGGTCCAGATCTCCAGCCTAGTCTGCATCAAAAAAACCACGCATGTTCAACATTCTTTCCAATCCTGGTCTTCCCTGGTAACACAAGCCATAATCACTAGTGCCATGTAAATATCTGAAAACCCACTTCACTGCTATCCAATGCTCCTTCCCTGGGTTTGACATAAACCTGCTCAATACTCCCACTGCATGTGCAATGTCTGGTCTAGTATAGACCATTGCATACATCAGGCTACCCATTGCACTTGCATATGGAACATGGGACATATCCTCCTCTTCTTCTTGTGTCTTGGGACACTGTTCGGCAGATAGCTTTACACCTACATGAATAGGAACATTCACCATTTTACTATCCTGCATATTGAACCTCTGCAATATAGTCTCGACATACTTCCTCTCGTTTAACTAGTGCTTCCTCTTTGCTCGATCTCTCTTAATTTCCATGCCCAAAATATAGTTTGTAGCACCAAGATCCTTCATGTCGAATTTGGAGAATAGCTGGGTCTTCAAATATTGGATAATTTCTTTGTCATTTCCAATCAACAACATATCATCCACATACAAGAATAAATAAATAACAAGGTCACTAATTAATTTAAAATAAACACAGTGATCCTCCTTGCTTCTGGTGAAGCCAAGTCCCCATATATAGGTATCAAATTTCTAATACCACATCCTTGGTGACTGTTTTAACCCATACAAAGACTTCTTCAACCTGCACACCAGTTATTTCTTACCCTTCATCATAAAGCCTTCAGGTTGCTTCATGTAGATCTCCTCTTCTAGATCCCCGTGAAGAAATGTTGTCTTCACATCCATCTGTTCTATCTCAAAATAAAATGCAGCAGCAATAGATAAAAGTAATCTAATAGAAGTAACTTTGGCAACAGGAGAAAAAATATCACCAAAATCAATTCCCGGCACCTGGGAATAACCTTTTGCTACCAACCAAGCTTTGTATTTCTCCACCTTTCCTTATACATTCATCTTCTTTTTAAACACCCATTTTCTCCCGATGGGCTTCCTTCCAGCCGACAACTCCACCAGATCCCATGCCTCATTTTTTGTGCAAGGATGCCATTTCATCAACCATGGCCTCCTAGAGTTTTCCATCCTCTGAATCTACTTCCTCCCTAATATTTCTGGGATCATCATCAGTTATAGTTAAGAAAAAACCTGAACAAAAAACAGATGGACTATACTTTTCTGGTTGCCTTCTTTCCTGAGTTGATCTTCTCATAGCTGGATTTTGCGGCTCTTCCTCTTCTGAGTCTTCTTCTGTTGTAGAGTCTGATTCATCCTCCTTTAGCTCAAACTCTATCTTCTCAGGTTCCTTTGGTAGGACTTCATGTGTAACAACATCTTTCACCTCTATAAACACCACATCTCGGCTGTACACAACCTTCCTTGTTTCTGGGTTCCAAAGCTTGTAACCCTTTAAACCATCCTTATACCCAATAAAGATGCACCTTTCAGAATTATTATCCAACTTGGTCCTTTTCTCCTTTGGAACATGTACATATGCATCACATCCAAATACCCTTAGATGTGAAAGAGAGGGTTTCTTACCAGTCCATACCTCATGTGGAGTTTTACCCTCCAACACTGATGAAGGTGATCTGTTAACTAAGTAACATGCAGTCTCCACTGCCTCTGCCTAGAATTCTTGTCCTAACCCGGTACCACTGAGCATGCTTCTTGCCTTTTCTGCAACTCTATTTTGCTGAGGTGTGTATGGAGTAGTCTTCTGCCGTGCTATACCACACTTTTTACAAAACTCTTCAAATTCCTTCTTGCAGAACTCCCCACCATTATCTGTCCTCAATGCCTTTATCTTCTTCTCTATCTGGATTTCCACCAGAGCCTTAAATTCTTTAAATCTGTCAAAGACTTCAGATTTATTCCTCAAGAAATATATCCATGTATTCCTTGAGAAGTCATCTATGAATGAAACATAGTACACAAACTTTCCCAGTGATGGAACTGACACAGGTCCAAACACATCATTGTGCACAAGTTCTAATATCTTGTTCGCCCTCTTAGCACCAGAAGGAAAACTCACCCGATTCTGCTTCCCATATACACAATGTTCACATAAATCGAAATCCAGAGAGAAATTAGACATACCTTCTACCATACCATTTCTATGCAGTATCCGAAGGCCCTTCTCTCCAATATGTCCAAGCCTTTGATGCCATAACATGGTCTTTTCTCCAGAGACAGCTAGGCTTTCCGCTCCACTTTCAGGAACCATAGAAATATTACACCCATCAATAACAGTGCTACCTTGTAGCTTGTATAGAGTTCCAGTCTGAACTCCCCGCATTAGTACCAGTGCTCCCCGAACCATCTTGCAGGAATCTTTCTCGAACACTGTTTTTACACCTGCATCATCCATCTTGCTTACAGAAATCAAATTTCTAGCCAATGCAGGAATATGAAGAACACCAGGAAGTGTTCTAATCCTTCCACCTTGCAGCTTCAGCTTGACCTTTCCACGTCCGATGATTCTGGCCCTCCTATCATCCCCTAGGAAGACATCACCACCATCATATTTCTCATACTTGTAGAACCACTCCCTATGGGGAGTGAAGTGAAAGGATGCACCTGAGTCAATCAACCATGACTCATGATCTACATGTGTATTTGAAGAAGAAGCCAAATACACATCCCCACGTTCATCCGAGGTGGTTTTTGCCTCTGCAGAAGGAGCATCATCAGATCCCTTTCCTTTCTCAGGAGCTTTAGATCTGCATTCCTTTTTGTAGTGTCCTTCCTTTCTGCATTTCCAGCACACCTTATGTCCTCTGTGAGATTTAGACTCTCTAGATTTGGATCTCCCACTCCAAACTCCATCTGCTGCTTTGGGACCTTCTCTGTACAGACATAAGGCATCTCCATTTGACCCTCCATATTCTCTCCGTCTCATTTCCTCCGACAGCAAGGCTGAGACAATGTCATCAAAATTCAAGGTAGTTGTATTGCTACCTATTGCAATAACCAGACTGTCCCATGAGTCTGGTAGAGAACACAACAAACTGATGCACTTATCTTCATCTGAGATTTTAATATCAACAGATGACAGCTGACTTACCACAGTATTGAAGGCGTTCAGATGCTCTGTCACCGAGTCTCCATCCTTCATCCTCAGGTTATACAAATTTTTCTGTAGGAACAACTTATTCATTAGAGAATTAGATTGGTACAAAGTACCAAGTTTTTCCCACAAATTCTTAGCTATAGCTTCCCCAGATACATTCAACAATACTGAATCTAAGACACACAACCATATTGTGCTCTTAGCCTTCTGATCCAGTTTCTTCTAGTCTTCATCTGACATTGCCATTGGTTTAGTACCTGGATCTACCGCGATCCACTGATCTTTATCCACCAGCAGATCCTCCATCTTGAGCTTCCATAACTCAAAGCTATGACCATTAAATTTCTCGATCTCTATCTTCCCGCTGCTCGCCATCTTCTTTCACAGCAAGAATCGATCCTGCAGATCTCCCACTAAAAAGGGTCTACCTCAGGCCCAAGCAAAAAACCCTCAACAGCAAAGGCATCCCCTTGAAGCCGAAACAGTTCCGATACCAAATGTAGGTTTTAACCCTGAACAAAAATTATCTACACACGAATCTTATAACAAAAAATAAACAATAGCGAGAGCATAAAAGATAAAAGAGATAAACACAGAGATTTTCCCCTGGATCCCAAATTGGGACGACCAGCTTGATTTTTCATTATATTCCTTTTAGTGTTACAACACATATATATACATGCCGGAGCATACATAAACCCCAAATCATTAACCTTGGATTAGAACATAACTGTAGTTCCCTTGACCGGATCTACAAAATACTAGGGTTTGAAAACCATTGTACCCCAAAACCATGTGCAAACTTATGCACAAAACATGGGTGGGTCTGCCTATGAGTGCATCCGCACACCAGAAAAATTTTCGTCGGGGCACTTCCCCAGACCCCAATAGTGGGGGTTGCCTCCCCCCTTGTGACCCCCCTGCTATGCCCAGTGCAATGTACAGCGCGTGGGGCTAGTCGTGGAAAGAATATAACACATACCCAACACTAGCCCAGATCGGGTCTAGCAACAACCAAGTCATGCTAAGACGCAAGTCCCTAATTGAAAAAGACCAAGATGTGACAAGAGGCCTACCTTAAGTCCTACGCTATTGTCGTTTGTGGAGAATATGGCGCTTCCGTCCCTCGATTTGGCAGATCACAATTCGCTCGCTCGATGCGATTGAACACCTACACGTGTAAGAAACAACAAACACACAAGCATAAAACCTAATACATGCAATTATGTATCAGTCAGAGAAGATACAACTCATAACATAAAGCATAAAAATTTGAGTGGAACCATAATCAAAGTCGTTTATTATTAATCAAAACAAAGAAAGATACAACCTGAGCTCTGACGCTGGATCTTCCTTCGGTGGGTCGACAGCGGAGTACGTCTCAATAAAGCTTGTCGGGAATGGGACAAGTCTCTCTCTCTTCGGCTGTCTGACGATAATCTCCTTGCTACTGATTCAGCTCTATTCAGGCTAGCTTGCAAAGGGAAAATGATAAGCTTATATAGATGGTGGAAGGGGAGTTGGGATCCCTACAATGGTGGGATTAGCCCTATCCTCACGGAAGCTTCCATGATAGGTGGAAAACCACTTCCCCTACATAGAGATCTAAAGCCAAACCTCCCAACTCATTTTAGAGACTTCTTCAGGAGTTGGTTGGAATCAAACTTCCGCCATTTATTTAAAAAAAACACTCCTTATTAAGCCTGGTGCGGGTGATACACTGGGATAGAGCGCCAGTTGGCGCGCCCTCTTTGGTGGATTTCCCCCATTGGTGCGAGGGCTGAACTGGCTAGTCGCGGCAAGGATAAAAAGGCTATTTTTAGGGCTTTTCACAGGAAATTGTCTTCAGGGGAATGATTTTCCTTGTCAAGGGGGATGCCATGAAAGTGGTTTTAGGCCATGTCACTGCTCATAGCTCACGGAATAAGCCCTCCAATGTGCGAGACAGGGAATTTCAAGGACGGTGACAAATTACTGTGTAACATGGAGAATCTAGATTTATCATACATATTTGGTCTTGGAAATAGACAACCAATCAAATAATTTCAATTATGTTATTGCAAATATTCATTTCAGATATGACTATGTTGTTTGGAAATTGAAAATAAGAAGAAGATATCAATCCAATTATTACTATCGAATTATATATCACTATTGAGAAATTTCTATTTTTGTTTAGTGATACTATTCATGGTGATAAATGGATGAATAATTCAATTGATAATTTTTTAATGCTGAAATCATGGGCAATGATCCATTATGTCTGACTCGAACCAACACAGGCTTAATATTGAATAAGAATCATCCATGATCAGGGGAACATGTGATTGGATTTACCTCTAAGTCATATAATATCTCTTTTCCAAAGCTAACATGCGGCATAAGAATTGTTCATGTGTGCGAAGATAAAATCGTCTTCTTGCTTTCATACATGAATTCCTCTAAATAACCTTTATTAGTCATGTATTTGTATTTAAAATAAAATGAAAAATGAAATCATAGAACATATTTTATCCATATAATTACATATCATTCAAAATACCTAACTTAAATCCTCAACTAATATGCGCATGGAAAAAAAAATAACGTTATGATAGAACGGGGAAATATTTGTGTAAATTGATGTGGAAATTAATGTTTAGAAGTGTTTTTTGGGTTGGAGATGGGTGGAGGGAGAATGTGTGTGGAAATAAAAGTTGGAGAATGTGCGTGGACAAAAAAGTTTGACAAATTCAGTTTAAATTTCCATCTTATTTACATATGCTATAAATTCCATAAAATCTCATATGCTCGTTTACTATTTATACAATATTAGTATATAATAGATTAGTAGAGAGAATAATTTTGCAGACACATGGGAGAAATTATGGTAGTAAAGGAGTAGGATTAAATTTATAATACTGTGAAGTGGGGGAAAGGTTTTTGTCTATTCGATTGAAGGAGTTTTCAGCTGGTAATCACCAATAAATCATGGTGGTAATTCCATAGGAGGAGTAGCTCTTAGCCATCATATTTGGCATCAAAGAATAATGCAATATCAAGCTATAATGATTATAGTGCATTTTGGTGGTTCCAGGTTCTATGTTTTTTTTATGGGTTTGTCCTCTTCATGGACTTGTACTACTCAAGTTCAACTTCTTCCTCTTAGTCTCCTACAACTCTTTTCAGGATTGGTATCTTTTATTGTGTTCTTTAGTTTCTTTGATTTTTTTGCTACTGCAGTTGGTTCATTACCCCCCTCCTCTGCACTATGTTCATGGCTTGATTTTTCTCATTGACTCCCCTGTGAATCGTCTTCACCTACCCCACTGGTTGTGTAACTCTATCTTTGGTTGATTTCTACTATTTCCTTAACCTTCTTCCCATACATTTTATGTCTCTTCTTATCTCATCCCTTCTCTCCCAACACTCACTGATTTTATCCCCTCCTCCATCATGGTACATCATCTTATAGTAGGTCCCTTAGGATGAGGTTTTAGAGGTAGGACAAATGCCCCCCCTTCCTTCCATGTTTTTAATTTCCCCTCTGTATATGAAACTCACACCTAATCCCCTGAAAAAACACCTATAAATAGTTACAAAAGAATCATTCCAAAATTTGTTCATAGGTCCATCTCAGAAATTGAATTCAAGTCGGGCAAGCCAACTGATTTGTTCATGAATCTCATGTGGAATGAGAGACGAGAGATTAAATCCCACATGTTAGAAATTCAACCAGGGCATGGACATCTACCTACATGCAAATGGTCAACATATATTGGCATGTTAAAGCCCTGGGGGGGGGGGGGGGGTTCTCTATCATAGGTACTCTGTAGGAGCTCAACATATGCGTGGCTGAACTTCTGGAGAAAATGGACCATATAAATGGGAAAGTTAATCTATTGATAAAGAGGATTATTGACATCGACCCATCATCTTTGGACACTAGTGACGATCCTTAGTCACTCGATAAGACTGATACCCTGGAAACACGAGAGTATTCAAGGCTCAGACTTTGGTTGATATTTTTTCTTTTAGCATGATAAAATATATCATACTATGCAATTCAACTTATGTTTCTCTTTCTCTATGTTTTATGTTATCATATCAACAGATTAGAAATAATATAGAAAATAAAAAAAATTTGAGCCTTTACTACTAGTTTTTGTTTCCTCGGTGACAATTAATGAAAACTATCTATATTGTAATTCTATATTTTTAAAAACAATATTATATATATATAGTCATATTAAATTAAATTAAATTTCTCAAAAAAAATGAAATACATAAATACAATACTAAATCATAAAATATAAATATAATAATCCATGACTTAACCATAATCACAATATTGTGGGGTATATAAATACAATACTAAGTCATAAAAATACAAATAAACAAAATCAATTTATAATCTATTATATATTGAACAATATGTTACCCTTTCCTTCCATTAACACTATCAATTTATAATCATATTATATATTGAAAAATGTGTTACCCTCAATTTCCATTATATTTTACACATAATGAAATTAATAATATAACATTGCTTTACTAGTTTTCGAGTCTCTATTCATGAACCTAGCCTCTCATATATTTATATGAATGTGATGCAGGTGCATTTTAGGTAGGGTTAAATGTTTACTAAGGGAATTAGTTTTCAATGATATGATTTAATTATTTATTGTATTTTTTTTTAAAGTTTGAGGAGAAAATGATAATTCTTGTAAATAAGATAAGGTTCGAGAGTATTGTTGAAAGTTTGAAAGATTTATGGATTAGTTAGCTCTAATCTAGGGATAAGAGATTAGATGAGATATTTTGGGAGTTAGTTTATGGATCTAGAACCTAACTTGGGTTCTAATTGATAGAAATAACTAAAATCACTCAATTACTAAACAAACTCATATATTATACACAAATGGTGTATGTGTAAACACACTCATACATACTGATTACATTCAAATTACTCTATTAAATAGAGTTTCTGAGATCCAACTTATTCCTAACTTAGAGAGAGAGGTTGAGAGAATTTCTCAACTATCACAAACCAACTTCTCAAACATAGAATGTAAGCATTAACTCCAACATCCCCCCTTAATGATTACATTATATGAATTAATTGAAATCACTCATAAATAACAAAATAATCAATCATTATTTAGATTATCATTAGATGCTCCATCAAGTTGCCTCATAACCCTCGTAAAGGTGTAGTTGGCAAGTTGGATTCCCAATTTCGCTTCCTCAACTGCCGAATCAAGGACCTCCCGAAGTCAATTACTGGACAACATCCCAATCTGTCGCATAAACTCATTAGGAGACCACTCAATGTTTACGACTAATGAGAGATTCTTCCCTAGATCCGCAACTGCCATACTATCTCGACAACCATCCATGTTGAGCCTTACTGCCACTTAATCTCTTCAAAAAACAATTGATTACATTTTTTTTTTTGGAAATTGCTGAACTCCTAGTCATTCTATGGATGAGCTCCCATCCACCGAGATACATGGGTGCTAACTGCTGTACTCGCCATTTATCTAGAAAAGCCGTCTAAATACAAAATGTATCTAGATTCAGCTATTACATCATAACCTTTTTATCTAAGTTTGAAAAATTCATCCTCACTTAATTTACAAACAATATTACTAAACCAAAAAAATTTCAACACACCAGATTCAACTAAAGCACGTTTTCTACTCATGTACATACCCAAGCGTCAGTACTTTAACAAATTCTCGCAATCACAGTACCTTCCTCACCCCCAACAACATCACATCTTGGTCACATAGCAGTTGCTCATGAAAACAAATCAACTCCTCCTTGAATTTTCTATTTTCCTCTCTTTCATCATTGCAAAGTGATCACGAGTCCTTTTACTCGTCAGCCATGCAAGATACTTCCCAAAACCAGTGGCAAGGTGCTTTTCTAATAACTGTTTTTCACGCATATCGAAGCAAAAAACCACAACAACAATCTCATTCAACAGTGATGGAAAGAACATCCTGTCACACACACGACAACAGGTAAGGCATGCCCTACTGACGCCATCTCCCTCTGCGTTAATATCACTGACCTCGCGGGAACTGTTTCCTTTATGGTGGACTATGTGTCTGAAACACTTTGTGTGGACTCAAATTGTTCCAATGTCTTCTTGAGTCAAAAACTTGTGGAAAGAGACAATTCTGATATGCATTCCATGATCATTAAAATTGTCAACCATACGTGTAAATGTTCTAATCCAACACATCAAGAGTAGGTGACTGAACTCTTTTTCAACAACCAGATCTAATCCAATTTCAACTTGTACTGCCATTGAATCTAACATTTAGACGTGTAATAGCATTGGGTGAAAAGTTAAATGCAATGACTTTCTCCTTAGATGTTGTAGTACCGCCCCCCCATTTTTTGCGTTACGGTAGTAGTGCGATGATGGTCCTTCAATAAAAAAGGACTTCAGTAGTTTAGTCAGAGTGCCGCTAGTATATCAGCGAAATTTTGTGCGCCAATTTTTATTGAAAAGCAAGGAGAAACTTGTGACTGGGAACTTATTGATAGAAACTACTGAAAAGACTGAAAATGCACCATTGCACCAAACACAGTAGCAAGATGTAGAATTTGAAACTGGTAATAGGTCGATCGATCCAGCGCTCCAAAAAAAATGAAGAAAAAAGAAATAACCACTCAACAAGGAACCGTGCAGCTTCAGGGATTTTCTCACAACACAACACAACACACAGGCCTCTGATCCGTGCTCCGATACCATGATAGAAATAACTAAAATCACTCAATTAATAAACACACTCATATATTATACACAAATGGTGTATGTGTAAACACACTCACACACACTGATTACATTCAGATTACTCTATTAAATAGAGTTTATGAGATCCAACTTATTCCTAATTTAGAAAGAGAGGTTGAGAGAATTTCTCAATTATCACAAACCAACTTCTCAAATATAAAATGTAAGTATTAACTTCAACACTAATCCACTTTTATAAATTGAGGTAAACCTATGCGGCATATATATGGAGAAGTGAGTGAGTGAATGTGAAAAATGAATAGCCAAACATGAAGCCAATAATCCCTGTAAATATTTTATTTATTAATTAATTATTGGCCGTTTTGTTGAGTGTTAATTTTATTAATGTCTAGACCTATGGTTAGAGACCTGCATCAAATTTCGGTATCAGAGGGCAACATGATCCTCACATTCAAAAGGTTTAAGAAGACAATTATATATTTCATCTTTGCATTCAAAAGGTTTGAAGAAGACAATTATATATTTCATCTTGATTAGCCCCTTCTGTGGCAAACTATGCACCTTCGGTGTTTGTGGGGCACAAATCGACAAAATATGCGACAATTGACAAATCAGGTTTCCTTGAAGCTGTGTAGTTGGTACGAATTTTGAGGAGAAACGTTGGAATATTTGCGTGGAGCTGCGTGAATTTTTGGTGGTTAGCCCCTTCTGTGGCAAACTATGCACCTTCGGCGTTTGCGGGGCACAAATCGACAAAATATGCGACAATTGACAAATCAGGTTTCCTTGAAGCTATGTAGTTGGTACGACTTTTGAGGAGAAACGTTGGAATATTTGCGTGGAGCTGCGTGAATTTTTGGTGGAATTAATGGTTCAGATCTTTTGCTGGTGAATCGATAGTTCTGATACTTTTTAAGTTACATTATAATTTAATATAATGACTGCCCATATTTCAATTTTCGCTTATTCATTTTCCCATTATCCCATTAGGGTTTTAATGGCGCCAGTCAGAGCGGCTAGAGTTTCACTTTGACTCCCAAAATCATTTTCTATTTTTCCAATGTATTGAGGTTACATATGTATATATTTCTTTCTAATCTAGTTTCTCTCCATCTGTCGAGTAAGAGTGTTTGAATTCTGCAATTTTCCAAGAGGAGTCGAGCATCATTTTCTTAGTAGCAGTGAATGGAAATTTGTAGCGTGAGGCTTTGTTTAAGCATGAATTTAATAAAACCTTTATTTTGATCATGTCTTGAGGATTTGGTTCAAGTTTACATAGGTTCTGCAATTTGAAAGATGTCATCAAAAATCTGAAATCCCGCTCATACAAAGGAAAAAAGTTGTAATTTTGATGGTGCAACGAGTTGGATGGTATATTAATGGTACGTGAAACAAGATTTGAATTGTGTAGTGCATGGAATAGGCCCTTACCTAAAGGCGTGATGATGTTGAAGCTGAGTTCCAGAGCATCGGAGATGAATCTGTGGATCACAGTGCTGCCAACGGATGCATCGTTGATTGCAAACCTGTGTATCGAATTGTAGCGCAAAACTTCAAAACCCTAGCGAGGGACAGGAAGACGAGTAGTGTTGTTAAGGTTCAAGGAGGTGTGAAATTATAGAAGAATAAATTTATGTGCATCATATTCCATGTTATGAAGGTGATGATAAATAATATAAAGTAGCATTTTATTGATTCAAGCAAGCACTAAGAGGTTGGTATATCATAATCGACAACTATATGATCTAAGAATGGATTTTACTGAAATAACATTGAGCATACTTTGTACATAAAGGTAAATGAATATGGACAAATTTTGATTGTTTGCTTATATTTTGATGACATGATTTTTATAGGTGATTTTAAATGAATTTAAAGCAACTTTGATGAAAAAAATTGAGATGACAAATCTTAGTCTGATGAAATAGTTTCTTGGCATAGAAGTTGAGTTATCCGAGAAAGGAATTTTTATTTGTCAAAATAAATATGCCAAAGATTTGCTAAAACGATTCAGGATGGAAAATTGTAAACCTGCCCCTACACAAGTTGCAACAGGTACAAAATTAAGCAATGACGATGAAGGATCAAATGTCAATCCAAATTTATTTAAAATATTGGTTCGCAGTCCCATGTATCTCACAGATACAAGACCGGGTATTATGCAAGGTGAGAGTTTGATTTCCAGATTTATGGAGACTCCAAAAGACACACATTGGAGAGAGCAAGAAAAAGAATTATGAGATATATAGTAGAAACTAAAGATTGTGGCATAATGTATGCAAGTACAAAAAAAGAGGATTTGATTGGATACACAAATAGTGATTTTGCAAACATTTTCGATGATAGGAAGAACACTTTTGGTTGTGTTCCATCTTGGTTCAGGTCTGATTTCATGGGCATCTAAGAAGCATGTTATTGCGAGACTTTCCTCAACAAAAGAATAATTTGTAGCAACAACATCAACAACATGTCAAGCACTGTGGTTAATAAGGGTATTGGATAGAATCAAGCATAAACAACAAGGATCAACAAAAATATATGGTGACAACACCTTAGCCACTGCACTATCCAAAAATAATGTGTTTCATCAAAAGAGCAAGCATATTGATAATATATATCAAAACATGTTTGACTTGTCATAAGTCATGTCTTAGTTTAGCCTTAGTACTTAAGGTAGAGTGTTAAAATAGCTAATTACTCTGGAATGAAGAAGTTGAATAAATAAAGAGAGTCAAGTTGAGAAGTTGAGTCAAGTCTAGTTAAGTCATATTTTGGGTAAAATTGAATTTAGAGTGTGTAGCTAATAAGAAAAAGTTAAATACCCTTCACCAGATTAATTGTAATTAATCCAATTTTATGTGATTAATAGAAAAACTGCAGCTTGTGTGTTAAATTTGTGTTTTACCTCCTCCGCTTTTCCAACACTTGAATATAACTCTATTCAACCTCGATGTTTGTAGGTAAGGCTTTCAAGAGCTTAGAGGCTGTAGGCTAATTAATCGGCGTGGATTTTAATCCTTGTGAGATTCTTTTCTGAATATTTTTGTTGTGTATCAAAATTCCAGGAGTATGAATTCGTATATAAAAAAAATTGCAAAGGGAAGATACAGAGTAGAGTCGTACTCTACCGTACATCACTACCTTTTATTTGCCTCTTGACCCTACGTTTTCGTGCGGTTCGTGCTGCTAAAATGAAAGATTACTTAGCTTGTGCACTGAAAATTTGGTGATGGTAGCTTTTTTTTTACCTGCCATTTTATGCCGAGTACAGGTTACACTAATAAAAATAGGAAGTGAGGGGAGGACGAGACCATCATGTTTGACAAAAGTCATTTGTTGTCAGTAGGCCGTTTCTAAAGAATATCCAATTGTAGGCCATCAGATATAGGGCTTTGAAAATGAAAATTTCTTATTACAATTTATTTTGTTTAAAATTATACAAATAAGAAGCATATACATGGGAAAAAAATTATCAAAAATGATAGTAAAATTTGCTGCAGAAAAAAGGATTTATGGGTAAAAATGAGAACAAATTTATGAGTGATATTGAGAACAGCAACTTGCTTTGGTAGAAGTTTTCTTATATATATGTTACAAATAATAATAAAAAAACAATCATAACTACAAATCCTTCAATTTGAAATAATGGTTATTGGCCTCCTATACCTGTAATTTTATCCATCAAAGATTTATGACTGGTAACTTACGTGTTTCTTACCCAAATTCACAGTTTCAAAAATATTTTACCCATCAGTCTTGATGGTTGCAGAATTTTAATGACCGTCAAATATGTTTATAAAGTGAAGAAAATGTTCACAGAACGTCAAATTCCAGGACTGGCTGGGCAGATTTTTCTGGGCCATTTTGCATCACAGGACATGCGCACTTTGCGTGATTTAATAGAATATCAAACTATAAAATGCCTCCAGTCGCGTACAGTAGGGGCGGTTGTAAATGCGGAAAATAGTGGGAGGCTGAAAGCGAAATTGGTCTCTAAGGACTGTAGCGTAAAATAAGGAGAGCCACCGGCAGCACTGAACCATCACATGCCACTCTCTGCAAAGACTGTAAGCTACCTTTGAGTATTTTATGAAGTGATTGGGGCGCGATCGGGGGCACTAGTACTAACTCAGGGTGGAGGTCTCAAGCCATATTGAAGATAACATTCTATGTGAGCTATATGAGCATCCAGTTCAATAAAATTCTATGTGAGCTATATGGGCATCCAAACTAACGAGATAAGATTGTGTATGCCATTGAACTCGCTGAATTTCATTCAAACATGAGATGATGTCATTATTGTCCTTTTAATAGAGTTAAGATATTGGCTCGGTTTTGGACATACTGGTATGGGATTTAACTGGTTAATTTAGTTTGGATTTCAGAATTAGAGTAGGCTTAGTAGTCATTAGTGGTCAGACTTCTAATTAGTGCATTTCTTTTTGGATTTCTAGGGTAGAGTAAGAGAAAATAGTTTCAGCATTATGTGTTTGGGATTGAACTTATAGCCAACCTTAAGGGCCTCTACCAGCAGATCCCCAACAACAACACATCCTTTGGAAGAGCATGGTATGTTGAATCACAATGAGCTACAATGAGGATGATCACCATATGACAAAGAAACATCCTTGTTCAATGTCATCCTGCTCCTCTCATGTATGTTCTCCACTAGGTGCATGCACTACGGGCTAGCCTCCCCGGAGGTAGGATAGCCCTGTAATACAACTCTCACATAGTCATTGCCATAGGAGAGAATTCCCCCCTAATTAGAGACAATACATAAGAATTGCTGCATGACATGGGGATGTGATATTCAAAGTTGAGCTCCACAAAGCATGCATGGTAGGTGTAGTTATTTTTAATTATTATTATTATAATTTGTGTTTTTGTAATTAGGTTGAGCTTAGAGAGGGTCTATCTCATATATTTGATAAGAGTATTTTTAATAATTTGTTTATCACTAAAATTGTACATTGGGTTAAGCTTGGATATTCTTGGAATAACTTAATTCTCCCAAAAGTGACTTCCATCCTCAAATCCTCTTCATGAGATCTAAACCTAAAATTTAAGGGTGAAACCTAAACCCCATTTAAGCTAACTAATTTATACCTCAAAATGTTACTTCTAAATTATTACCATATATAATTATATAATTATATAATTAACTAATTAATTAAATTAATTTTATTAATTTTAATTATGATGTAAATATTTCACTTTTATAATGTAATTTAATAAAAAATTATTTTTTTTATAGAATTTTGGCTTCTGTGATCCATCTTAAAATTATGTAGAATTCTTTTGGTAATAATCACATTCAAATGAACATTATTGACGCTTTTTGAACCAACAAGTGTGGTTCATCATTAGGACTAGGTGAGAGATGAGATTCAAACGTTGAGTTTAAATAGATGTAGAAATGGCTAAACTAGCCGTTAGGATAACGGCTAGTTTGACTTTGAATTTTAATAACGGCTAGTTCTATTTAATTAATTTAAAAGTTTATATATATATATATATATATATATATTATTTAATTTAGTTAATTATTATTATTATTATTTATTTCTTTATTAATTATTTATTACCTATTATATTATATTATATTTATTTATTTATTTGTATGTAAATTTATATTCCTATTATTCTCCTTTCTCTTAAAAAAAAAAAAACAGAAAACAATAGACCATTAAGAATATAAGGCAGGGTCTAATAGCTGCTTATATTCCAGCCATCATCTCTATTAAGATTTACAAGTCTTTTTTCAATTTCTAGGGCCTCTCTTAACTTCCGATGATGGAAATGGTCAATCCTAGCTATGATCTTAGCCTCTTCGATGCATATATGATGGTTAGTCTTTACCGCATGCTCAATTAGGGCGGAGGTGCAAGATCTTCCATGCTTAATGTCAGCAGCATGTTCACTGATCCTTTGGTTAATAGATCGATCAGTTTCACCAATGTAAGGTGTCCCACAAGAACAAGTAATAATATAGACACCTTTTCCATCCCTAGGTTTTACCAGATCTTTAACCGATTTAAGAGAGCTGCGAATCGTGCTAAGGGGCTTGAAGGAAGAAGAAACCTTATGATTCTTAAGGATCCTAGCAATCCTATCAGTGGTTCCTTGAATGAAAGGAAGCCTTACATTGTAGGACCACTGATTAGGTTCATTTATATTTTTATTTTTAACTAAGGGACCTCTTTCTGCT
Organism: Pinus albicaulis; assembly: GCA_034641835.2. Lineage (NCBI taxonomy): Eukaryota > Viridiplantae > Streptophyta > Pinopsida > Pinales > Pinaceae > Pinus > Pinus albicaulis. Next base: position 749,985,927 of record CM076581.1, on the reverse strand, counting down.
TTAAGAAAAGCCTTAAGGCCTTGAGACTTACTATAACCATTTTTACAAAAGACACTAAGGAGATGGGTATTTTCTCCCTCAAGGTGAGACTCATCAGAGATTCACAACACCCTGGTGGCTAAGGTGTTGAGGACGTCTAATTTTTGAGTAGGGAAATGATGAGAACCAGCGTGAAGATATTGCTCAGTATGGGTTTTATTTCGAAAAACTTGATGGGAGAAAGAACCATCATCCTTTCTAGAGATAATAACGTCAAGGAAAGGAAGGCTACCATCCACCTCATAATCCATGGTGAATTTTATGGAGCAAGATTGATTATTAAGATGAACGAAGAAACGATCCAGCTCTTCCTTACGATGAGGCTAGACGACACAAGCATCATCTACAAACCTTTTCCAAAGCTTTGGCTGGTACAAAGCAGAGGAAAGAGCCTTGGATTCAAAGTCCTCTATAAAGAGATTAGCAACAATCAGGGAAAGGGGAGGGCCCATGGCAACACCAAATGTTTTCTCATAGAACTCACCTTCAAAACTAAAGAAAGTAGATGTTAAGAAAATCTCGACTAAATGGGTCATATCTAGATCATTGATGCGATTAATGACTTCAATGGCCTCATTAATGGGGATGTTGTCTCTCTTTTCACTAATATGCTATGTACCAGCCAAAGCTTTGGAAAATGTTTGTAGATGATACTTGTGTCGTCTGGCCTCATGGTAAGAAGAGCCTAATTGTTTCTTCTTTCATATTAATAGTCCATCTTTCTCCATAAAATTCACCATGGATTATGAGGTGGATGGTAGCCTTCCTTTCTTTGACGTTCTTATCTCTAGAAAGGACAATGGTTCTTTCTCCCATCAAGTTTTTCGAAAGAAAACCCATACCAAGCTATATCTTCACGCTAGTTCTCATCATTTCCCTGCTAAAAAATAAGGCGTCCTCAACACCTTAGCCACCAAGGCGTTGAGAATCTCTTATGAGTCTCACCTAGAGGGAGAAAAGACCCATGTCCTCAGTGCATTTTGTAAAAATGGTTATAGTAAGTCTCAAGGCCTTAAGGTTTTTCTTAAAGTAGAAAGAGGTCTCTTAGTTAAAAATAAAAATGTAAATGAACCTAATCAATGGTCCTGGAATGTAAGGCTTCCTTTCATTCAGGGAACCACTGATAGGATTGCTAGGATCCTTAAGAATCATAAGTTTTCTTCTTCCTTCAAGCCCCTTAGCACGATTTGCAGCTCTCTTAAATCGGTTAAAGATATGGTAAACCCTAGGGATGGAAAATGTGTCTATATTATTCCTTGTTCTTGTGGAACACCTTACATTGGTGAAACTGGTCGATCTATTAACCAAATGATCAATGAACATGCTGCTGATATTAAGCATGGAAAATCCAACACCTCCGCCCTAGTTGAGCGTGCGGTAAATACTAACCATCATATATGCATCGAAGATGCTAAGGTCATAGCTAGGATTGACCATTTCCATCATCGGAAGTTAAGAGAGGCCCTAGAAATTGAAAAAAGACCCGTAAATCTCAATAGAGATGACGACTGGAATATAAGCTCATGTTGGACCCTGCCCTATATTCTTAATGGTCTATTGTTTTCTCTTATTTTTATTTTTATTTTAAGAGAAAGGAGAATAATAGGAATATAAATTTACATATAGATAAATAAATAAATAAATAAAATAAAATATAATATAATATAATATAATAGGTAATAAAGAAATAAATAATAATAATAAAAATAAAAATAATTAATTAAATAAAATAAAATAAAATAAAATAAAATTATATATATATATATAATAATTAAAATTTTAAATTAATTAAATAGAACTAGCTGTTATGATTTTAGTAAATAATTAAGTAAATAATTAAATAAATTAAAATAGAACTAGCTGTTATTAAATTTTAAAGTCAAACTAGTCGTTATTTTAATGGTTAGTTTAGGCATTTCTGCATCTATTTAAGCTCAACGTCCGAATCTGATCTCTCACCTAGTCCTGATGATGAATCACACTGGTTGGTTCGAAATTGGTCGACAATGTTCATTTGAATGTGATTATTATCGAAATAATTCTACATAAAAAAAAAATTCTTTAAAATTTATAACTACAAAATTTAATACATAAATTCTTTAATAGGTTTCAATATTATTAAATCTCTCATTTAGCTATTGAATACATAGGAGACCATAGACTTCCTAAGCTAGCTTCAAATTCCAACCAAAACAACCTAAGGCTTAAACGAGGTTGGTATAAAGACACCAGAGCCTGGTTAAACCATTGGGAGATTGACAAGAATGTTACATTGCAAAACATCAATAACTTTAATTTTTTTTTACTTCTAAGTTCAAAGAAAAATGTGGTGTGAGAAAGATCTAGCAGCTAAAAGAAAATTAAGATATTATAAGGAGGTCATCAACCCCGCCTTAGAAGATCAAAAGTATCTCTCTGTTTTAACTAGCTCAAAGAAGAAAATTAATATAGCTAAGATTAGAACGAACTCTCATGAGCTCCATAGTGAAACAGGTTGTTGGACAGTTCCTAAAACACCATGGATGGAAATGATCTGCCATCTCTGTGAGAATATGAACATCAAGGATGAAAACCACTTCCTCTTAGAGTGCCCCGCTTACAACTACATTAGAGCTCAATTTCATAGTCTTTGTTGCAATACTGACCTTTCTAGCCTTTTAAGATGTCAAAATTATAGTGAGCTCGGGAGGCTTCTCTCCACATTTTTTAAGCATAGGAATAAAATCTTAAATCAAATTAAATAACTCTTTTCTTTAAGTCCGATAAACCAAAGATTAGTCTCAGTGGACATTAACCACCATCATCATCATCACAAAGTTTAAAAGATACTTTTTAAGATTATAATGTTTTTTCAATTTTATATTTCTTTATAGTTTATTAAATTTTCAATTATTTAAAAAAAATCATAGTCAATTATTTATTTTTATTTTTATTTTATTTGTTTGTTAAATTATATGAATGTTTAAATGATTGACACATCTAATCTATAACTTGACTAACTACAACCCACAACCATCTAAATCATCTAAATTCTATAACTGGACTAACTACAACCCACAACCATCTAAATCATCTAAATTCTATAACTGGACTAACTACAACCCACAACCATCTAAATCATCAAAATTCTGACTACGCTACCCCTTAACATAGTTAAATGTTTACCAAAAAAAAACACTCCATCATTACCTACCCTACACCAATAATTGTTTTTATATTTAATTCAAAAATTGAAAAACATTCATATTAATAAAATATTCTATCATACTCCCTTATTCAAATGTTTTATATTTTTATAATAATTTACTATAACATGTAACAAAATACATCATCTCTCCATTAAGACTACAACATATCTCTTTCCTTTGTAAAGTGGATCTTGCTTTTTATCTTGTGAAATAAAATTTAGGAGCGTGTGTTTTATTTAGGCTCCCCTGATTAATCACAGTCAATAATCACCAACTCCATTTGAAGTAATGAATATACACCACCGGTAATAGCTGTAATGATGCTAGAGACAAAAATGTAGGCTTACTAATCGCAATCCATAACTGTAGGCGCAAAGATGTACACTTTATCAAGTACAATTAATAACCACCACCTGCATAAGATATACACAAAAATGGACGTCTATGTCCACCGTACCCCCCTCAATAAATCTAATGATATCAAATGAAATCAGAAACCAGTGGGTATCTATTTAGATCCAATGATATCAAAAACCAGTGGATGACTATATTGACTGATTCTTTAAAGCTGGGTTGGATTGTTTCAAGTTCCTTTTATATTTTCCAATATTTTGGTATACAAAATTTGAAAAAAAGTGTTTTTTTATTTATCTTAAATATATAAATAGATTGTTTTTTAAAATGATTTTATCAGTTTTGTGGAATATATAGTTATATATATTATGAAATATTACTCAAAATTTTATTATGTTTTTTAGTTATGTAATTCACTGAAAAATTTTATAAGTTAATGAACTATTCACAAAAAATTATAAATACATATTATAGGATTAGAAAAATGATTTTTGCATTTTCTTATGGATTCACCCATTTATTTTATATATAAATTTTTGAGTTTTTTAAAATTTTCCAAGTTGAGATAAAAAATGAACAAGAAGTTCATAAAGGATTCTGTGAAAGGATAAAAAAAGTTTCAAAGAGGAGGAAGAAACTCCACCTCAAACATTAAATAGGTACACTAAGTAAATAATGAAACCAGAAAGATATTTCAAGTGATTTTAGATGTATGCTAATTTTTATTTTCTAATGTTGATACCCCTAAAACTATGACAAAGGAAATGGAGATGATAGAGAAGGAATTTTGAAGATTGGCCATGTAGAATGAAATGAATAAACTTAGGAAGAACACTACATGAGACTTGGTACCATTTCTAATAGATGAAAAATCATTGATAAAATAACCTATGCATTTTCCTATGGATTCACCCATTTATTATACATATAATTTTTTAGTTTTTTAAAATTTTCCCTCGCTACTACCCAAAAGCTGAGATAGAAAATAAACAAGAAGTTTATAAGGGATTTGACGTAGCAGATACAAAAGGTTTCAAATAAAAGGAAGAAACTCCAACTCAAACATTAAGGAGGTTCACTAGGTAAAGAGTGAAACCAAGTAGGTTGATATTCCAAGTGATTTCAAATGTATGTTATTTTTTATTTGCTAATATTGATACCCCTAAAACTATGAAAGAGAAAATGGAGATGATAGAAAAGGAATCTGGAAGATAAGTCATGTATGATGAAATGGCTAAACTTAGAAAGAATGATACATGAGACTTGGTACCATTTCTGATAGATGAAAAATCATTGAATATAAATGGGTATACAAAGGGAAGATTGATTTAGATGATGGTGTTGAAAAACATAAGGTAATGTTGCTCGTGATATAATATTCCTTGAATGTTAACTCAACATGTATTAGAATCTTATGTGAAAACAACATTCAAACATGGTCACTTGTAGGAGATATCTAGAGCACTACCTTGAATAAGGAAAAGGGTCATTGGTTTGGAAAATAAAAATTACATATATGGTCTTACACACTCTCTATTAATGTTGTACCAAAACTTTCATTTTTTGTGTGTGTTGGGATTGGTATTTTTAAGATCCAAATCAAATTATTGTATGTAATAGAAGCATAATTGTGTGGCTATAAGCTACTCCTACATGCTATTGGTATTAATATAACCTATTTCTAAACACATTTCTCTAGAAAAATAAATAAATGTTTAGTTATTAAATAATATATTAAGTGTGTTTTAGAGTGTGAGTTTTTTCCCAGTAAATAGTTCTTTTATAATCGTATACTCTATGTTGTTTATTATTGCAACCATGTTCAATTCTACACATTCTTATCTCATTAATTATGATTGGAAGTATGTTCCTCACACCTTTTTTCCTTTCAAATAGACTCAATTTCACTAAACCATTTTACATTGAAAGATTGATGAAAAATAAGATAAATATATTCAATTAACATTAAAGTTAGTATCAATATTAATTTATAATATAATAATACAATTTGAAAATATTCAATTTCATTAAATTATTTTACATTAAAAATATTTGATTAAAAAGAAGATAAAAATAATTTTAATTGATTAAAAAAACATGAAAGTATTTAATAAAAATATTTAATTAACATTAAGATTGGCATCAACATTAATTTATAATGTAGCGACCATTTTTAAATAATTTTTCTTATTTAAAACTTCAAGCAGATAGTTTAACTTCAAACTACTTTTTATTAGGTTATTTGAATCTTATTAGTAAATATGTGTAAGAACACTCTTGGATAAGTCACAAAGTTGAAGATGCCTTTGTGCGAGTAAAGGCTTACCGAATAAGCCAACAAAGTTGAGGAAGACTTGTTTCATATGAAGCAAGGGTGACCATGAGTGCAATGAGAAAAGGTTAACTGAAATATCATAAGTCTAACATTAGAAAAGCAATGGTTAGCCGAAAAAAATACTTAAACGAGAATGGATGCGGAGCAACAAGTCCCTACCAAGAGGCAATGGACTTTATTAGCCTCATATACAACAGTAACAAAGAAGTGTATTCTTGTTGACCTGGAGTGTATATATGGTGTCAGTTGATAGAACAATATCACCCAACAATGATATCCAATGATATCCAAATAGAGAATGAATACCACACTATTATAAATGCTTGAAAATCTTCATAGAAATGTAGATAATTAGTGTCAACCACAATATTGGTTGTTACAACATGTGTATGGTATTTATATTGACTGTATGGTTGATACAACTATGAATGAAAAGCTATCAAAAAGAGGTAATGCTCAGAAATGAGAACGCCTCTCTTTCCCTCCAATTTTAAAATATAAGCCTCTTAGCTGAGAACAATGTGTAAATTTAAAAAAAATAATTTTTATCAACGAATATAAATCAAAATAACAATGATATTAGCAGGAAATGTGTCGAATTTCGACACATGGTAACCATAACTTCATAAGTGCACAACCACACTGCACAAGCCCATCCTGCAACCACTTGTCGACAATGATCAGATTGAGATGCATGTCCACAACCATTTTTAAAGTTGATCGAAGGTACCTCGGGTGAGAAATATTTCATTATAAGATACTAGTATTTAAGCAGTTAGTCCTGAGAAAGGGAACCACCTAGATTTCAAACCCTTCCGCATTGCAAGGAGCTGATCTAAACTAGAAGCCTATGATGAGATTTTCTTTTCTCAACCTTTAATGGTTTCGTCAATTGGTCGCCTCGAGTGTTGCTCGTCGAGTCTAAACCCATCGATGAAACCTTAGCCTATCAATATCTATTCCTCTCCGGATGGGAATCAACTAACTCCCTTCCCCTGTCTTCGCTACAGGATATCCTACTACTTGGAAATCATATGAATTACTCACATATGGAAATAATGTGGATATCGATTGATGATGCTAAAGGTAGAGGTTTGAGAGGCAAGTTTAGGTGCCAGTGAATAAGCACTAATTTATCCAGAATATTCAGAACCAGGGAATTATCCTGCAAAGGAAGAGTTAGCAGTTCGTCCATCCTCTAAGGATTGAGGGATTGAGTGAGTGATTTACTTCAGTAATAGAAATGAAGTGCTTTTGGTTTCCTGCTACACCCGACCAGAATCAGAAAAGAGTTAACACCTTAGGTCAAAGGCACAGAGTCATACCTTTTACTAGTTTATGGGCCCTGCCCTTCCCTCATACAAGGCAGAAATATGGCTAAAATATCTTGCTTCATCAAATTCAACTGCTGCTTCAGAATCACCCGCTGGAAGATTTTCTGCGTGTGTGGGATGGGTAATTCAGGGAGGTGAAACTTTTCTCTTCAGGTTAACTCTGCACTGTTGGACCTAACCGTGTAGGTGCGTTGCACCGTGTTGGTTATTGGTTTGCAGCAATGAAGCCGCCAAGTTATTCATCGAAAGGAAGGAATCCAAGAGGCTCACCTGCAAAGTATTTCTAGCTGATTAATGAGTTTTACATGGCGAAATTGCCTATGCATAGGGCTCTGTGAACAAACTTTTATATGGAAAAATTTCCTGTGTATACGGCTCACCGAACAGAGAGAGGTCTCGAGCGTTGTTCATATTGAATTAGGTGAATTGTAAAGAGATAACAATTGCAGGGTGCAAGGGAAACCAAGCTACTTCCTACAAACATGGTTTCCTAGTTGGGTTCAAAGCTAGTTATGCAGGGGTAAGTATTTGATATGATATCTCAGCATGGACAGTGAATATTTGATATGATATATGAGCATGGAAAGTTAATTATGAGAATTAAGCAAGGGTTGGAATTTTTTATTTAATATATATGTTTATTCAAGTTCACAAATTATAAAAATCATTTGTTCAGGAAAAAATGAAAAACAATTGCGTACAAGATTGGCTATGGATCACTACACTTGTTTGTGCAACAACAACTCCAACAATTTCTGTTTTTTCGTGGCTCACCAAGAAAGCCCAACAACTCCAATAATTTCTGTTTTTTCTTGGCTGACTAATAAGTTGGCTTGTGCAACAACAAATCCAACAATTTTTGTTCTCTCTGGCTTCTCACCAAGAAATTAGTAGTTACAAAAAGGGACTACTTGTGTGTTGTAGTTACAGAAAGGGATTACCTAATGTGTTATAATAGGTTGCATCATGTAGCTAACATTTCCTAAGACACGCACATATCCATACTTGCATACTTGTTTGGCTGCATGTGCCTACTGCATGTGTTGTGGCGTGTTCCTACCTGACCGAATAGACACCAGACACGTCTATTAATTAGACAAGATATATACAAAACAATGTAATATAAGTTATATACAAACCAATGAAACTTAAGATTTAATTCCCAATGAGCCACTGCTAGCATTAGTTTCCCTTAAAAAAATACTAATGAACTAAATCATTTTACTCATAAAACTACATAGTTCATATAGCCTCTCATCTCGGGAAGAGGCCAATAAGATCATAAAAAAATCTTATTGGTCTTACACATCATTCCATTAATTTAATAGGTTGAACAACTATATAAATGATCATATTTCTTGAAAAGGCAAAAAATTTTTTACGTTAGTTCGTAAGCAAATTAATGTCAAATGAGAAATTCAATTACTATAGTCCCATGCCACTACGCCGGGGACTAAAAATGCTAAAGAAGCGAGGATAAATAAGGGAAGGCTTCCCTCACTGTGAAACATTGTGGAAAGCGAAGCACCGTGGTAATGTTGAACAAGCCAACTTCAAAAACATTTTCCAAGACAAAGAAAAGGTAAATAGGGAAGCACAACAACAATGTTGCATGACTCAATTAAGGTTAAACAACGTTTCTTTGAAATATAGATAAGTAGGTGTGAGAGGGTTCTGACATCTATTTATCAATATATTAAATTTGGATATTCAATGGTAATTAAGAAAAAATAATAAAATGGGTATTCAATTGAATTTTCTTTATAATTATTTAATATATAAAATTTATAATTAATATAAAATTATATATAAATATATATTTTATAAACGTGAGGTGATATTTGAATTTATATAAATTTTAAGTTTAGATGTTTAATATGTAGAAAAACTAACTATTAATTTTGTTCATAAATATTTAAAGAGTTTAATTATTATAAATATATATTAAATATATAAAGAGTTTAATTATTATAAATTTATTTTATTTTTTATATAGACTAATTTCATGATATATAATGATAATATTAAATATTCCAGTTATAAAAAAATGGCAGAATTTTTTAAAAGAAATTAAATTTTTTTGAATATCTCATCAAAAGTAGGAGATGAAGGAAAAATCTTAATATGTTACAATGAATGAATTAAGAAAGAATCTCTAGACTAGTATGATATATATATATATATATATATATATATATATATATATATATATATATATATATAAAAGTTTGATTAGATCCATATTAACTCTAGATAAAAAAATTAAGATGAATCTAAGATAATATAGAACATTCCAATTTTAGAAAAAACAAATTATCTCTTTGTGAAGTGAAGCTTGGAAAGGAAACTAAAAATGTTTCAACATTCTCACCATAGAAAAATAGGACAAAATCTTACAATTGAAGCAAAGGTGGCATTTAAATGTGGTGGCTATGTTGGACATTCCAACAAATTGAACTTGTATATGGAAATAAATAATATTTAAAATGAAAAAAAATCTAAACCGAAAGGGATTTTAAAAGAAGATCACAAAAATATGGAAATAGTCCACAACATAAGGGAAATGAAGATAAGAGAAACCAACAAAATACCATGGCGGATATGAAAACAATATAAAGAAATTTTTGTGTGACTTGTCATTACATTTATTTATGTCAGTGAGATGATCCCTTCATTCTAACTTGGTTAAAGATGTGCTAGCAATTTTTTTTTTTGAAAATATTTATATCCATAAATATCAAATAAAAAATAACGGTGGGTTGGATTTGTGATTCTTCTCATTAGTCAAGTTTAGAAGAAGAACAAACAAATTTTATCCTATGAAACAATATCACATATTGAACAACCCTGTGTGTGTGGAGATACATATTTGTTATGGCAGACAAATTACTTTTGTGGACAAGAGAAATCTCCCTAGATTCATTGGTTGAATCTAGTACAATCCATAAATTTTTAGTGTTGAAATCATGGGAAATGATCCATTATGTTTGAATCGAATCAATGTGGGCTTAATATTGAATAAGAAGTATCCATGATTAGGGGAACATGTGATTGGATTTACCTATAGGTTCTCTAATATCTCTCTTCCAAAGCTAACATGCGACATAACAATTGTTAATGTATGCGAAAAAAAATTGTCTTCTTGTTTTCTTACATACATTCCTATAAATAACCTTTCTTGTGCATGTATTTGTATTTCAAATAAAATGAAAAGTGAAATCATACAACATAGTTTATCCATATAATTACATATCTTTAAAAATACCTAACTTAAATCCTCAGCTAATATGCGCCTAGAAATGAATATAACGTTCTCATAGAACAAGGAAATATTCATGTAAATTGACATGGAAATTAATGTTTACAAGTTTTGTGTGGGTTGGAGGTTTGTGGAGGGAGAATGGAGGGAGAATGGGGGTGGACATAAAATTGTGACACATTCAATTCAAATTGTCATCTTATTTACTAAATGTTATAAAGTCCATAAACTATCATATTCTCATTTACTATTTATACAATATTAGTATATAGTATATTAGTAGAGAAACAATAATTTTGTAGACATAGGGGAGCAATCATGGTAGTAAAGGAGTAGGATTGGAGTTATAATACAGTGAAGTGGGGGAAAGGTTTTTTTTTATTCAATCGAAGGAGTTTGTAGCTGGTAATCACCAATAAATCATGGCGGTAATTCCTTAGGAGGAGTATCTGTTAGCCATCATATTTGGCATCAAAGAAGAATGCAATATCAAGCTAGAACAATTGTAACGCATTTTGGTGGTTTGAGGTTCTATGTGTTTTTACGGTTTTCTCCTCTTCACAACCTTATACCACTCAAGTTAAACTTCTTCCTCTTAGTCTCCTACAACTCTTTTCAGGATTGCTATATTTTATTGTGTTCTTTATTTTCTTTTCCAATTTTTTGCTACTACAACTGGTTCATTGTCCCCATCCTCGACACTGTGTTCATGGAATTATTTTTCTTTTCGAATCCCTTGTGAATCTTCTTCACCTAATTTGCTAGTTGTGCAACTCTATCTTTGGTTGATTTCTCCTATTTCCTTAACCTTATTCCCACACATTTTTATGGCTCTTCTTATCTCATCCCTTCTCTCCTAGCACACGTTGATTTTATCCCCTCCTCCATCATGGTACATCATATTCTAGTAGGTCCCTTAGGATGTGGTTGTATAGGTAGGCCCAATTCCCCCCCTTCCTTCCATGTTTTCGATTTCCCCTCCTTGTATGGAACTCACACCAAAGCCTTTACCAAAACACCTATGAGTAGTCACAAAAGAATCATTCCAAAAGTTGTTCATAGGGCCATCTCAAACATTGAAGGTCAAGTCAGGAAAGCCTGTTGATTTGTTCTTGACTCTCATGTGGAACAAGAGCCCAAAGATTAGATCCCACACATTGGAATTTCAACTAGGGAATGGGAATATAACTACATGCAAATGGTCAACTTATACTGGTATGTTAAAACCCTTGGGGGTGTGGGGTTCTCATTGATATAGTAGATACTTAGGAGGAGTTCAACATATGAATGGATGAACTTCTAGATAATATGGACCATATAATGGGAAAGTCAATCTATTGATCAAGAGGATTATTGACACTGACCCATCATCGTTAGACACTAGTGGTGATCCTCAACCACTTGATCAAACTCATACCCTGGTAGCATGAGGAGAGTATTCAAGACTCAGACTTTGCTTAATATTTTTTTCTTTTAGCATGAAAATATCTACCATACTATGCAGTTCAACTTATGTTTCTCTTTCAATATGTTTTATGTTATCATATCAACATATTAATAATAATAGAGATAATCTAAACATTTCAAGCCTTTGCTAATAACTTTCATTTCTTGTAGCAAACCAATAAAAACTATCTATATTGTAATTTTGAGTTTTTTAAAATAATATTATTGTAATTGTGTGTGTGTTTTAAATAATATAATTTCTCTAAACTTATAAAAACAAATTAAATATAATGAATAAAAATTATAATAAAATACGATTCATATTAACCAAAACAAAATTCCTCACACAAAAATATGAAATACATAACTACAATACTAAATCATAAAAATATAAATATAATAATCCGTGACTTAACCATCAACACAATATTGTGAGATCCATAAATACGAAACTAAATCATAAAAATATAAATAAGCACAATCAATTTATAATTATATTATATATTGATCAATATGTTACCCTAGTTTTCCATTATCTTACCATTATCTTATCAATCATATAAGGTTTATTAAATATATTTTACTCATGATGAGGTTAATAATATAATCATAGTATATATTGAATAATATGTTACCCTCGCTTTCCATTATCTTATCAATCATATAAGGTTTATTAAATATATTTTATTTGAGGTTAATAATATTGCATTGTTTGACTAGTTTTCTAGTCTCTATTCACACACCTAACTCCCCCCCACACACATATATATATATAACATGTTTTTCAATTTTATTCTTAAATCTGGCTGGGGAGAATGAACAATTACATAAAATACTACATTATAATTAAACACTTAATTTAATTTTAGACATGTTGCACTAATTTAATTTGGGAAATATAATTATAAAATAATTAAATAAAAATATTAAATTTTAGTTGAGTAAAATAAATATATAGGTGTCAAGCGTGATCATGCATTGCATGGAGAATGGAGGAAATTGTATACTATGTTTTTATCGGTGATTGTTGTAGGAAAATTTATAGAAAATTTAATGCTTTAAATTAATTTAGTTTAATTATAAAATTAAGTTTTCTATTTACTTTTTTTTTTGTGAATTTGGTAGTTCTTTATTATTTTTTATTTATAAAAAAGGGTAGGTTGCAACATATACAGATTCGGTGACTTTAACCTGCTCAGAGGAAATTAGGTCTGCTGGCCACCGTAAAGCATTAAATTCCATCCAAAATTGAAATTGTTTCTTTCTTCTACTAGTCAGTATGCCCATTTTACTTTTTAAAACAAAGTCTAATTGACTACATAAAACATAAAAGCTATCCGCAAAAATCATAAAAACTTAAGCTTGATTTACTAGCCATTGGAAGAGTCAATTGGTGCCGGATCCTTTGCTGTGGAGCCAGGCATATCTACTTCCTGCATATGTTGAATCTGCCTTTCAATTCTGCCAATTCGGGTTGTTGCATGGTACTAAGACACCTTGATATCTTGGAGTTTAGTTTTTATTTCCTGAAGGATTGAGATCACTTTAGGACTACCATCTATTGGATGTAAGCTTTGCAGTGCTTTGGCCAGAACACATTTCATAGTCCAGTATGTATGGATAGATTGATGAAATAGAGAGGTGACCTCTAGTATTTCCAGGATCATTTACAAAGTCCATACTTTCCTCCTATCCCTCTATATATTCTTCATTATTGTTGCTTTCTCTCTCTCGTAGCTGGATTACATTTCTGATTTGTGGGGGGTTACCAGCAGAGTAAGCTTCGAAGAGTTTCTCCATTATCTCTTTCTTTGTCTTTCTGCCTCGCTTGCTTGGCTCAGCTATGTTTTTTGAGAGTTGCTGCTTTCCTTTATCTCTGGACTTTGGCTGACGCTTTGCATATTGTCATTTTACTACCATTGATCTAAGCTCATTGGGTTGAACCTTTTGCTGAGGTAAACTTGTATAGATTATCAGAGAGCCTGTAGGAGGTGATGAATTAGTTACAATGAACCTGTGAATTATCATGGATAATTCTGCCTCTGTGGAATAAATCGAGGATTTATGAATGCAAGTCCCTTGACAGAGATAGAGATTGAGACAGTTTGACAAACATGACTGACCCAAGCTATCTTTGAAAGTATAATGCTGTCTATCTAGCTTACCATCTACAAAAATTACCCAAAATGCAAAACTAAGAAAATGACTGACCCAATTATAGGAATAGTGGGTTTGAAAATCTTGACAGAGGCCTTTCGGCTTGTCTTCACATTGCATACAAAATATTTCATAAATTTGAGACTCCCATTCTTGACTTAACACCAGACCATGCAGAAAACAAGCCAAGAACCTTTGACTGAGACGCAAATGAAAAATTCTACAAGGGGTTAGAAAGCAGGGCTGAATAGTCTTATGAGGGATGGGAAAATTAAAATTTCAAAACATGCTACAGGTTCCATCAAAACCCAAAATCACATGCAATATCTTAAGGACATTTGGTTCCTACCCATTCCTCCTCTATATAGACATATACAGAGACTGATGGTTAAATAAAGAAGGGTGGATTGAAGAACCAATACATACCACTGTACCTGAGCACGAAATCATTTGACAATTCCTTCGAAACCTCCAGGGAAGGCGTGTTCTGCAACTAATCCTTTCAAACCTCTATTGCTGCTCCTGCCAGAATGAGTGTTATGCTTTCGACCTTGAACTTCCCTCCTTAACCTCCTCCTCTGCTTTTTCCAACGTCGTCCTGACACAATTGGTTGGCATTCCATTCTTATCTTTATTAACCTATATGTTGTGTACCCTTCACTTATGTTGGCTAATTAATGTTGCCAAGTATTCTCATGCCGGTTTGACATGCCACCGCATGTCTTCCGTCCTCCACTTGCCTTATAGCATTTGACACTGGGCACCCTGATCGGGGGTCAAGTTTTATATTTACATTAAACCAGAAATATTAAAGACTTTATGAACTATTTGTAAAGAATGAAAAGGAATTAGGTGCAATTTTTTGCAATGCATTGGATCATTATATGAAGGTATTGCACCTTGGCTTACCGTTCTCAAAGTTGCCTTGTAACCATACTTTGTTGAAACGATTGCCTTATTTTAATATATATATATATATATATATATATATATATATATATATAATTTATTAATAATATAAATCAATGGTATATTATATTATTTATATCTAATGTTGTGAAGTGATTTTGGTAGTCGTTAAACTTCAATTATTATATTTATTTACATTAATTAATTTTAATTGATATATTATATTTCATTTTTAAAATAAAAAATAAAAAATTATGAATTATTAATAAAAAATTAAAAAATACAAAGAAAATTAAAAATTAAAATAATAAATAATAAAATGTTCAAGTCGTATGGTTTATCATTTGTGTTCCAAGTAGCATGGGTTTATGTTTTTGGAGACATGTTGGCCTTTGTGAGATTTATGAAATATTGATTATACTATGTGTTAAGTGAACAATTTCTTTTGCAGACCAGAGCGATCTCCCTAGATTCCTAAAGGAAAATTAGAAACAAATAGACAATTGAATAACTCTTTCGCTAAGATAACTTCGCTTAAATCATCAAAACAAGAGAAGGATAGTGGTGCCCTTACCTACTTGCGAAATGCTTGATGGAGATCCTCGATCCGTCCCATTGCAAATGCTTTGAAAATATTTACAATAACAGACATAAAAGAGATCAAAGACGCATGCTCTGATGATTCAAAACAAGCTTAATCTAATGATCAAGGAGATTAGAAATTGAAATCATCTTAATGAATACATAAAGGAACATAAATCATTCATCATTTGAGTAAGACAATACAATGAGAAAAAATTTCATTTGTATTAATTTAGAGATAAAATAAGAGCCTTATAAACATGCCTTGATGTCATGAGGTTCATCCCAAATGCCTCAAATCCTCTCCTTGGATAATTAAATTCCCAATCTAAATTCACCAGCATAAGACTACCTTTTGTGAACTCCCCTAACCCTCTATCGTCTACTCAATTTATAGGACAAATAAAGGAATTTTCAGATCCAAAAAAGAGGGATGAGATCCATTAATAGTGGGATTAAGGTTCCTTGATAAAAGGGAATTAGCTCCATGTTCTAAGGGGTTTGGCTCGAATAGATATGATGAAGAAACTTCTAGTTGGGATATATTCGCCTAACAAGGCTTATAGAACTTACTTTTTATTTTCACTTTCCATTGAGTTATGTGCGCAATCTACAATGGAGGAAAAATCACTATTATGTGCAGGTTTCAATGGAAGATATTGCACATGCATAGAAACTGACTAGGAAAATCATGCAGGCAATACTAAATGGGTTAAAATGCCATGTTACCCAAAATTCATAATTTATTCACAGGTTTTAGATGTTTGACTTGTAAGGGAGTGCATTGAAACACATGTATAGATGGAGAGAGATCCATTTTAACCAGCAAGTGTCACTGTGACAAAAATACGTGTTATAGATTGCCCCTAAAGTGTGAAGTCTAGAATGTCATTAAAATAATGAAGTGCTTTATCATGCCAAATATTGGATTAGAGAAAATGGTCAGAAACCCGCAATGAACATTCAAGTATTACAATGAAAATATATATAATCATCACTAAGGTAGGCATTCCCATACTCATAGTAAAGCTAACTCGATGAATAAATACAAAAATAGCCTAGAATCATATTAATAGTAGACACAATATGGACGCAACCATATGTAATGAATCTGTCTACATAATCATGAATACATAACTCCTCACAACCTGGATAGATGAAACTAGATCGAGGGTCTTGATCTGCACCTCTCGATCTATAGTAAATATCCGACCATGTGAACAAATGTGCTGAAGTCGAACATGCTAGATACCACTTGATTACCAGTCAATGATGTGAATTGTTAACAAGTGCGAGATAAACCACCAATAATGAAAATGGATCCCAACGTACTCTCACTAAAATCTATGAAGTGTGATTAGGTGATATGAAGTCGAACAGTCATATAATTGTTCGATCAAAGATCAATTATGAGAACCTGTCATCGGAGGCGAGAAACCTTCCATTAAGGCATGCAAGCCGTACTGAAAAAGGTTTCTAGATCAACTTCCTAGATAGTGAGCTAAAGTTGATAAGAAGCGATCCATCGCAGGAGGTCCTATGACACAAAAATTCATGTTAATTTTTGAAGAACAGATTTGAAAGGGTTTAATCAGGGATGGCCGACGCGAATGTGGGCTAATATTTTCAAAGGAACATGAACTGAGGTTGAACTTCTCCTAAACATATAGCGACACGAAAATTGACTTGGTAGCATTTAACTTAACAATAATACAAAAAACCAGCTGAACACTTTCAATGAGGTTCGATTAACTGTAAGATAAATGAATTACCCAACCCTCACACATGCGTGACAGAGTGTCGTGTTCAAGAGTGGCATACTGCAGTTAAATGAATGCAAAAATGAATAAATTTTCCCAATTCCCCACGACCATTACTGCCAAGCACCTCTTTATTTTTTTTTAAGCTTGAGGAGGATAACATTTTCTTGTCCTGTAAGCTCATCCTTTGGATGAGTACTCCAAAGTATTTTTTACGAAGCCTAAGAAGGATTGATTCAGTTCTCGTCATGATTAATGAGTCATGTAATTTTTAGTTATACGAGTCCATTGCAGGGTTAACTCAATGTCATTTTCATATTTAAAGAGTTTGAAAAGACATGAAAAAAAAATTAGTTATTTCAACGTAGAATTTTAACGAGCCCAAAGAATGTAAAATTCAATGTTTTTCATTTTTAGGGAGTCAGAAGAAAAATGCAAGTAAATTCCATAGTGTTCTTTGTCGTAAATTTAGTCCCTCAAGCAAAAAAAATGGTAAAATGATGCAAGAGAGAACTGTATTGACCATGCTTAGTCAATGCATACCTTTTCCATAAATAGTCTAATTCAGTCCGTAAAAGGGGTAAAATTATACTGAATAGACGGTTGTTTATTTATTTTTACGAGTTTGAATGGTGAAGAACTCGATGATCTTTTCATGTTTAGAGAGTTTGAAAAGGGCTTAAAAGAGAACTCCATGGTTTCACTCTTTCATATTTTTCAAGAGATCGAAAAAGATATAAAAGTTTACTCATAGTGAAAATGGTTTATTTTTATGGTGTAACATGTATTCTGTACATTACACTCGATAAATTATCATAACTGCTCAAAATTATGGTCAAAACATCAAAAATTGACTTTTAAAAGGTTAAAGGCATACAAAATAATATTTTATTGACCAAATAATTATAAAATTTGAAAAAGTAATTTATTTTTTACCATTTGAGTTTTTAACCAATTTGAGAGCATAACCATTTGAGTTTTTTACCACAAAAATTTAGAGGCTGATTCCGATCACACTAGTGGACCAATACGGGAACCGTTTCTCCAGGTAATAAATCTCTTGAAAATCTTGCTTTTCATCCCTTTAAATTCAATTTTAAACCATTAGTTTTATTTTTTTTACAGTGATAAAGTTTTGAAAATCCAACCACAAATGTATGCAATTTTCCTTCATCAGGGCCACGCACATTGGTAATTTTTTACACTCTAAAATACTTGATTTTCATGGTTTCTCTACTAATAAACCATGCAAATGCACTTGGTATATAAAGAAAAACCACACAAGCAGCCGAAGGATTTCAAAAATAAATAACAACACACCCCAAAAGTCACAAATTTCTCTCATTCAATGTTCTAACACTCTTAAATTTTTGATTTAGGGGGTTTTGAGCAATCATGATGGAGTGGAGAGAGAGATAGAGAGAATTAAACTCATGATGTTGAAGGCATAGATGACCCAAAAAATTTGAAATCTTCAAAAAACTGTGGCCTTTACAAATTTTGGGTCATTCTAGGAATAAAAGCTCGGTTAGATCTCATGACATGGTTGGTAAGGGTGTGAGATGTATAGGAACAATGTTTCATTGTAGGGAATTGTCGTCTGACCATTGATGTCGATGATATGTATTTTTTGACTGCGTTGTCCCATAAAGGACTTGACATTTCTCTATTTTTCTAGAGACCAGGTGTGGAGATTACTCTGCTTCATATTGGAGGTGAAATTGTGTTGTTGGAGGTGAGCTTAAGGATGGTAGAATAGATATCAAAACCATCCGGCGCCTCACATGAAGAAAAAGGTGTAGATGCAGATTGAAGTGGAGTGTTCACAGTCCACCATTTACAACTAGTGTAAGGGAGTGATTGTCAATATGAAAGGACAAATAACTAGAGCAAAGAATGGTAAAAAAAAGAACTTTGGTTATGGTGCCATTATTATCTCATTTTCCCTGGAAAATATTCTACTCCTCATCCCATAACCAATTCTCATTGAGGAGACAAGACCCAGAGATCCACATATGTTGCGGTCGATTTCGTTGATGGCTTGCCATGGTGGCGATGGTAGCTTGATAGTGAGATATACTTCTCCATTTTTGTAAGGCTGAGAAGCCAAATTTTCATGATAGGGGAATCCCATATGCAAGGATTTACTATAGGGGTGACCCAGATATATCAATCCCAGCTAGAATTTAGTGGGGTGATCTAGGTAAAAATTTCTCATTTTGATGTTTTAATGCTTTTAAATTAATGTTTTGTTTTTAACATCCAAAGCTAATTATTTGAAATGCCAATGCATATGTGGGTCCAGCTCAACCAACAGAGATACAACGCCTTAACATGTGAGGAGATCATCTTGTAGCAGTTGTAGTGCCCCATTCAAATGAAACATTGGCCTTAACTGAGATGGATCACAACCTGGAGAGGTTGATGATATATATCCCACAGACTAGGAATCATGATTTTCATCTTCGGTACTAGAGGCATGTGGCTGGGGTTCCAGGACCGATTAGGCAATTTCTACGTCGAGTGGCTTGTGCCATAGTTTTCTAGCATGATCGTCATCATGGATAGTTACTATTATTTTAGGGATACATTTTGATTTTGTATCAGCATATTCAGATAATAAAGGCCACATAGTCTTATGTATTTGGATGATAGTTTTGTAACACACTTTATACATACTATTTTAAAAATATGAACTACTGCTTTTAATCTTAATGTATATTTTTCAATATATGGATGGATATTATTTTTATTTAAAAATGTTGAAATTTCTATTTAACATGTGATTGGCCAATGCATTAGCTAATGTGATTAAATTTCTTGAAATGTATTGGTATTCAATATAATCAAACTTCCTTTCCAAGAGATAGACCCATAAAAACATTCTAAACATTGATGAAGTTCTAACTGTATAGACATTGTTTAAATGTAATACAATGAGTTGTGAATATAATGTAATGATCAAATGTTAAATTCTAAATGCGACGGAATTAGATAATAGTTCAATGACTACACTATATTCTGCTATGTTGTTCATTGTTCGACCAAGGCATATCCCATGAAGGGAAACCAGCTCTTCAGTGGATGAATAGATGACCCAAGTCGTCGAAGATAAATTCCAAGTACTACAACTAGCACCATCAACAAGGCCAATGTAAGTATGAGGGAACATTGACATTTTAAAATCAAGAGTAATTCAAGATAAGCTGGAAAAGTAGTAGGAAATCTTAAAAAATGTATGGCCTACAACAAACACTGATAAAACCATAAGTAATTTAAAAAAAATATTCACAAGATAAATCACACATGATATATCTTTAGGAAGAGACCATTTTTGGGCTCTTTTAAAGAAACACCTTCATAGTCAACTACTTTGTAGGCCCCTTTAACTAGTACATGTTTGACGATGTAAGGACCATGCCACATAGGTTTGAATTTACCAATGCCTAGCTTATCATGTGCTTCATCATAGACTAATACTAGGTCACCTTACGAATAAATTTGAGGATTCACATTTTGATCATACTAAGCCTTAACATGTTTCTTATGAGCCGCATTAGCTAGTGCAACATTACAACGAGTTTCATCTAGTTGAGCTAAGTACAAAAATAGTTCCTCCTCTGCAGAGGTAGTTGGTCAAAACTTAATGGATAGTTTTAATTATGGAATTTCACATTCAATCGAAAAAATTGTCTCGAAACAGTAAACGGGTTGGAAGTGAGTGAAGCTGGTCAATGCTTTCGCAGAGGTACAATAAGCCCAAAAGGTTGAAAAAAGAATTGTATTCCAGTATCGTTTATGAATGCTGACAATCCATTTGATCATATTGCTCAAAACCTTGTTCTCAAATTCAACTTTGTCATTTTCTTACGGATAATAATGAGTAGAGGTTTCATGGTGCAAGATGAGCACCTAGCTTACCATGCCACATAGGTTTGAATTTACTAATGCCTAGCTTATCATGTGCTTGATCGTAGACTAAGACTAGGTCACCTTCCGAATAAATGCGAGGATTCACATTTTGATCATACTGAGCCTTAACATGTTTCTTATGAGCCTCGTTAGGTAGTGCAACATTATGATGGGTTTCATATACTTGTGCTAAGTACAAAAATAGTTCCTCCTCTGCAGAGGTAGCTGGTAACAACTAAATTGCTAGTTTTAATGACATAATTTCACATTCAATCGACTAAATTTCCTCCAAACCGTAAACGGGTTGGAAGTGAGTGAAGCCAGTCGATGTTTTCACAGAGGTATGGTATGCCCACAAGGTTGAAAAAATAATTTTATGCCAATTTCGTTTATTAATGCTGACAATCCGTTTGATCATATTGTTGAAAACCTTGTTCACAACTTCAACTTGGCCATTTGATTATGTACAATAAGGAGTAGATCTTTCATGGTTCAAGACCAGCTAAGCAGAAAGCTCGGTCATCATAAAATTTTGAAAGTGGCTATGATGGTCCTAACGATGGTTTGCGGTACGTCAAACCTAGAAATCACATGATTGAATATGAAAATAATTACAATTTCACCTTCATCCTTGTATGTCGGCATCACCTCGTCCCATTTTGTAAAATAATCAACTGCGAGAATAATACCCATGTCCTTGGGCCAAGTGAGGATTACATGTAAAAAATTAAATGCCCCATTTAGAAAATGGACCGAATGCTATGATTGGGTGAAGAGAAGCCGGAGGAGCACGCATATTGCGATCAAAATTTTGGAAATTATGGAACTTTCTAACCACAGTTATGTAATATTTAAAAAATGATGACCATAAATATCCAACACAAAATATCTTCTGGGAAGTGGAAAACCATGATATAAGACCACCACATGCTCTAGAATGGTATTAATTTAAAGCCTTCTTAGCTTCCTTATGCGTTGAACAATGTCGAAAGGCAGAATCATCACCACGATGATAAAGGGTATCATCGACAATAGTATATTATTGGGATTGGTACCAGATTATATGATGATCAGTTTGTGAAAACTCAGAGTAAAAAGTCTGAGTTTGAAGTTATATAATGATATATCCATACTAAGTATCTAGAGTAATGATAAGAAGCAAGGATTCATCTAGAAGATGATCCTTTTCCACGATTTCAGATTTAGTATAGGGAAAGTCACATAATAATTTAATAATTACCAATGAATTCTTAGACTTAGATATTTTGAACTCTAAATCAAACTCTTTCCTGATGAAAATCCATTTAGAGTATTTTCCCCCAAATTTTTTTTGGTAAGAATTTACATCATAGGGTTGCAATCATAAATCACGGTTGTTTTGTGTAAAAGTATGTAGTGACGAAAATGCTGGATATCTTGAACGACTGCAAAGGCCAATTTCTCCACATGTGCATATTTGATTTTTGTTTTGGTGAGATTCCTACACAAATAGTAAATAACATGTTCAATGTTTGATTCATCTTTTTGAAATAATACCATGCTTATGGTGGCATCAGATGTAACTAAATACAAAAAGTAATGTCGATGATAATTAGGAGGATGCAACATGTTGGGTTTGTGTTATATTCTTTCCACGACTAGTCACGCGTGGGGGGGTAACAGGGGGGGTGATAGCCCCCCCTTTCGGGGTTTGGGGCAGTGCCTCAGAAAATTTTATTGGTCCTTATTTTCTGGTGGGCGGACTCGCCCATGGTTTTGTGCATGAGTTTGCACATGGTTTTGGGGCATGATGGTTTTCAGCCCCTGGTATTTTGTAGATTCGGTCAAGGGAACTACGGTTACGTTTTAATCTAGGGTTAATGGATTGGGGTTTATGTATGCTTCGGCATGTATATATATGTGTTGTAACACTAAAAGGAATATAATGAAAAATCAAGCTAGTCGTCCCGATTTGGGATCCAAGGGAAAATCTCTGTGTTTATCTATTTTATGTTTTATTCTCTCGCTTTTGTTTATTTTATGTTTTAAAGATTCGTTCGTAGATAATTTCTGTATAGGGTTAAACCTACATTTGGTATTAGAGCAGTTTCGGATCCAAGGGGATGCCTTTGCTGCTGAGGGGTTTTTTGCTCGGGCTTGAGATAGACCCTGTTTAGTGGGAGATCTGCGGGATCGATTCTTGTGGTGAAAGAAGATGGCGAGCGGCGGGAAGATAGATATCGAGAAATTTAATGGTCAGAGTTTTGAGTTGTGGAAGCTCAAGATGGAGGATTTGCTAGTGGATAAAGACCAGTGGACTACCGTAGATCCGGGTACTAAACCAAAAAAAATGTTAGATGAAGGCTGGAAGAAGCTAGATCAGAAGGCAAAGAGCAAAATACGGTTGTGTGTCTCAGATTTAGTATTGTTGAATGTATTTGGGGAAGCTACGACGAAGACCTTGTGGGACAAGCTAGGGACTTTGTACCAATCTAAGTCTTTGGTGAATAAATTGTTCCTGCGGAAAAAGCTATATAACCCAAGGATGAACGATGGAGACTTGGTGAGAGAGCATCTGAATGCCTTCAATACTGTAGTAAGTCAGCTGTCATTTGTTGATATTA
The DNA here is from genome assembly GCA_034641835.2 of Pinus albicaulis. Taxonomy (NCBI): domain Eukaryota; kingdom Viridiplantae; phylum Streptophyta; class Pinopsida; order Pinales; family Pinaceae; genus Pinus; species Pinus albicaulis. Next base: position 749,962,049 of record CM076581.1, on the reverse strand, counting down.
AAATCTCAGATGAAGATAAGTGCATCAGTTTGTTGTGTTCTCTACCATATTCATGGGACAGTCTGGTTATTGAAATAGCTAGCAATACAACTACCTTGAATTTTTATGACGTTTTCTTAGCCTTGCTGTCGGAGGAAATGAGACGGAGAAATATGGAGGGTGAGAATGGAGATGCCTTATCTGTACGAGGAAGGCCCTAGAATAGAAACAAGAATAAGGTTTCGAGTGGGAGATCTAAATCTAGAGGGAGATCTAAATCTCCTAGAAAGTTTGTAAAGGTGTGCTTGAAATGAAGAAAGGAAGGGCACTACAAAAAGGACTGCAGATCTAAAGCTCCTGAGAAAGGAAAGGGATTTGATTGTGCTCCTTCTGCAGAGGCAAAAACCATCTCAAATGAAGGTGGGGATGTGTATTTGGCTTCTTCTTCAAATACACATGTAGATCATGAGTCATGGTTAATTGACTCGGGTGCATCCTTTCACTTCACTCCCCATAGGGAGTGGTTCTGTGAGTATGAGAAATATTATGGCGGTGATGTCTTCTTAGGTGATGATAGGAAGGCCAGAATCATTGGATGTGGAAAATTCAAGCTGAAGCTGTAAGGTGGAATGATTAGAACACTTCCTGGTGTTCTGCACATTCTTGCATTAGCCAGAAATCTGATTTTTGTAAGCAAGATGGATGATGCAAGTGTAAAAATAGTGTTAGAGAAAGATAACTGTAAGATGGTTTGGGGAGCACTGGTATTAATTCAGGGAGTTCACATTGGAACTCTTTACAAGCTTCAAGGCAACACTATTATTGGTGGGTGCAATAGTTCTGTGGTTCCCGAAAGTGGAGCGGAAAGCCTAGCAGTCTCTAGAGAAAATACCATGCTATGGCATCAAAGGCTTGGACATATTGGAGAGAAGGGCCTTCGAATACTGCATGGAAATGGTATGGTATAAGGTATGTCTAATAGCTCTCTAGATTTTGATTTATGTGAACATTGTGTATATGGGAAGCAGAATCGGGTGAGCTTTCCTTCTGGTGCTAAGAGGGCGAACAAGATATTAGAGCTTGTGCACAGTAATGTGTTTGGACCTGTGTCGGTTCCATCACTGGGTAAGTCTATGTACTATGTTTCATTCATAGATGACTTCTCAAGGAATACATGGATATATTTCTTGAGGAAGAAATCTAAAGTCTTTGACATATTTAAAGAATTTAAGGCTCTGGTGGAAAACCAGACAGAGAAGAAGATAAAGGTGCTAAGGACAAATAATGGTGGGGAGTTCTGCAAGAACGAATTTGAAGAGTTCTGTAAGAAGTATGGCATAGCACGGTAGAAGACTATTCCATACACACCTTAGCAAAACGGAGTTGCAGAAATAATGAACAAAATGCTGATGGAAAAGGCAAGAAGCATGCTCAGTGGTAGCGGGTTAGGACAAGAATTCTGGGCAGAGGTAGTGGAGACTGCATGTTACTTGGTTAATATATCACCTTCATCAGCGTTGGAGGATAAGACTCCACATGAGGTATGGACTGGTAAGAAACCCTCTCTTTCACATCTGAGGGTGTTTGGATGTGATGCATATGTACATGTTCCAAAAAAGAAAAGGAGAAAGTTGGATAATAAATCTGAACGATGCATCTTTATTGGGTATAAGGATGGTTTAAAGGGTTACAAGCTTTGGAACCCAGAAACAAGGAAGGTTGTGTACAGCTGAGATGTGGTGTTTAGAGAGGTGAAAGATATTGTTAAACATGAATTCCTACCAAAGAAACCTGAGAAGATAGAGTTTGAGCTAAAGGAGGATGAATCAAAATCTACAATAGAAGAAGACTCAGAAGAGGAAGAGCCACAAACTCCAGCTGTTAGAAGATCAGTTCAGGAAAGAAGACAACCAGAAAGGTATAGTCCATCTTCTTTCTATTCAAATTTTTATTTAACTATAACTGATGATGTTCCCATAACTATCAGGGAGGTAGTAGATTCAAAGGATGGAAAACTCTGGAAGGAGGCCATGGTTGATGAAATGGCATCCTTGCATAAAAATGAGGCATGGGATTTGGTGGAGTTGTCAGCTGGAAGGATGCCCACCGGGAGTAAATGGGTGTTTAAGAAGAAGATGAATGTAGAAGGCAAGGTGGAGAAATACAAAGCTCGGTTGGTAGAAAAAGGTTATTTCGAGGTGCCGAGAATTGATTTTGGTGATATTTTTTCTCCTGTTGCCAAGGTTACTTCTATTAGATTACTTTTGACTGTCGTGATTTGATTTGAAAGGCAATTTGATGGATGTGAAGACAACATTTCTTCACTGGGATCTAGAAGAAGAGATCTACATGAAGCAACCTGAAGGCTTTATGGGTAAGTGAAGAAAAAGAGTTGTACAGTGTTTCTGAAGCTTCTGATAAGCAATGTCACCAAGACATGTGGACATCGAATTGATACCTATATATGGGGACTTGGCTTCACCAGAAGCAAGGAGGATCACTGTGTTTATTTTAAATTAATTGGTGACCGTGTTATTTATTTGGTCTTGTATATGGATGATATGTTGTTGATTGAAAATGACAAAGAAATTATCCAAGATTTTAAGACCCAATTGTTCTCCAAATTCAACATGAAGGATATTGGTGTTGCAAAATATATTTTGGGCATGGAAATTAAGAGAGACTGGGCAAAGAGGAAACTCTGGTTAAACTAGAGTAAGTATGTCGAGACTATATTGCAGAGGTTCAATATGCAGGATAGTAAATCGATGAATGTTTCGATTCCTCTAGGTACAAAGCTGTCTGTTGAACATTGTCCCAAGACACAAGAAGAAGAGTAGGACATGTCCCGTGTTCCATATGCAAGTGTAGTGGGTAGCCTGATGTATGAAATGGTCTGCACTAGACCAGAAATTACACATGCAGTGGGAGTATTGAGCAGGTTTATGTCACACCCAAGGAAGGAGCATTCGACAATAGTGAAGCGGGTTTTCAGATATTTGCGTGGCACTAGTGATTATGGCTTATGCTACCAGGGAAGACCAAGATTGGAAAGAGTGTTGGACATTCATGGTTTTTTTGATGTAGATTGGGCTGGAGATCTGGACCAAAGGAGGTCTACAAGTGGGTATGTGTTTAGCCTATTTGGAGGTGCAGTCAGTTGGATGAGTAAAAGACAGTCTGTAGTGGCTCTTTCAACTCACTAGCACATTTGGCCCAATTTTCGACGGCCAATTCATTGCTATTGCGACACATAATTGTCGGAAGAGCGACAGTTTGAGGTGGGGAAAAATGTGGTTAGCCATTACGTCGCAATTCCGACACTTCAATAAAGTGTCGAAATAGCGACACTTTTTCCGACGTTTCCAGACTGTCGTCGCTCTTCCGACGTTATAAAAAACGTCGCTCTTCCGACGCAAAGAAAATGTCGCTATTCCGACGAAAACGAAACGTCGGTCTTCTGACGAACACAAAACGTTGCGCTTACGACGAAAACTAAAAAATATTAAAAAAAACAAAACGTCGCTATTCCGATGAAAACGAAACGTCGGTCTTTCGATGAACACAAAATGTCACTCTTGCGATGAAAACTAAAAAATATTTAAAAAAAATGAAACGTCGGTCTTCCGACGAAAACGAAAAAATATTTAAAAAAACGAAACGTCGGTCTAGCGACGAAATCTAAAAAATATTTAAAAAAATGAAACGCTAGTCTTCCGACAAAAATTAAAAAATATTTAAAAAAATTATTTAGAATTTGTGATTAAAATCCTTGCCATTAGATTCTCCTTGTCGATATGTTTCTAGTTCCATGTGGCATGCCAAGTGGTTCTTCATGGATTGTGAGATATCCTCATTTGAAGTTGAAAACCCAAGATCATGGGCTAAAACCCAATGCATGGTGATGTGGCACCCTACCATAGCCCAACAGTTATTTAACTCAAGGAAGAAGTGTTATTCCATCTTAGGTGTGGTAAAGATATTTTATAAAAGATATGAAGTATTATAAGGGGATTTGATCTTTGTCAAATGTCAATATTCTCTACAAGGGCTAATGCTTAGGTCCTAAAGAATTAAAATTTAAAAATTTAATTAGTAAGAAATCCTCCAATGAATAACCTTATGAATCCCTCTCTCAAGCCTGGAAGAAGTATATAAATACTATTAATTAATTCTCCTAAAAGCACTTCAACGAACAATCTATTGTGACCATTACTCTAAACTTTGACCCTTGTAAGGTTTAGTGTTGGATCAGGTATGTGGTGCATTGTACAAGCAGGGACTTGGCCCTTCTTAGGGAAATTATTCAAGCATATATGAAGCTCTCTAAAACAACAAATAGAATGTCTCTCCTGACTAGCGAAATATCTAAAGGATTCTTGTTTTTGGCATATGTTTTTGGGAAAAAAATTGGATTCTTTTAGGGTTCCATTTCAGGAATTCATTTGGATAATTCATTACAGGGTTTGGCCTTTTGTTTTATTCTTTACAGTTTTGGATTTGTTCAGATAAATATCCTCTTGAAGATATACCGATCCATTTTTTTTTTAATTGTACTACTATTTCATCCTCATCAAAGAATCCACTACAAAAAAATCAATAAATTCATGATGATCCCTTTCTCAGATCAATGAAGAAATTGAGGACTTAGTTATGCTCCTTATGAACATCCTTAGACTGTGTTTGGAGACTTGTTAGGTTATTTAACCTAAATTTTGTTCATATGACCTAATCTGAAATAGAAATTCTTATCTTTGTGACATCAGTAACATATCAAAATGAGTCTTGTGACTTGCAAAGGCCATGAGCCCTCCTTTAATATTGACAGTTATGAACATCACTCAGCCCTCTAGGATAGTGAACCTTGGGCAAAAAAGTTCTTTGAGTTGTGGCTTAGTAAACAAGGATTTGTTTAGAGTGTTTGTAATATTTTGAAAGAAATTTTAATTCAGTCACCTTCAGCCATCCTTAGGGTATCCTTGGGATTCCAACATTTGTGAATAAATCAAGAATTTGCACTAATGATATGATATACAATACTTCCATGGAATACTTGTTCCAGATATTAATATATAACACAGCTTCTTAAAATTCCACTGGCAGGGCACGGTATGGGAAAGCGGGATGTTTTTCCAATAGCTCTGGAAAAGAAAATGCTTTCTTATATTTAAAAAATTTCAGAGGAAAGGAATTTGTGATAAGTATGGTAAAAACCCTCCCAAGAAGAAGGTACTAAATTCAAAACACATGGAAATGCCCAACCAACTTTTTTTCCAGATTCCAGGTCATTCCAAGCACATACTTATAGAACCTAATAGAATAAATCTACGTAACATAATAGCATAATGCAATGTCACATAATGTCATATGCAATAACATAATGTCATAATAGCATAATAGCATTGCTTCTCGAATGTGTTCAACCTTAGGTCATTAGTCATCATAAAAGCAGTTACTTAAGGGGCCAACCATCAATTTACAACCATATTTTGTCAGTAAACATTTAGAGAAATCAATGAAAGTTCTCATTCAGCAAGTTCTTAAGAGGAACACACTCTAAATTACTCGTTCATGTTTCTTCATCTCTTTTGCATGAGAAAACCCACATATTATTTTTAGAATATTTTCCTTGTTATTAAGACTCCATGAAGTAACAAATGTATTAAAGACAATTTCTAGATATGAATGTTACCAGAGTAGGAAAAGCTCCAATTTCTTGAATAACGGTGCGCATGAACAACAAAGGCAGGGGAGTCTGCTCGACTTGCTCAAACAAAAAATATTAGAATTTCAGAACCATGGGTTAGAACATACCATTTTCAAATGAAATTTTCTTACCTAATAAACTTTATGTTTGGACGCCAACATTAGCAACATAAAAAAAATGAATGTATGAATTATACATCAAGATGTAATCAATTACTAAAATGTATACCAGTTGATTCAACACTTTTGCCAAAACTTGTTGGGTAAACACAGTACAATGCTCAAAACATGCAGAATAAGCATCTGTTACTTGAAAACAAACCCATTACACTTATCTTAATTTCAACGATACATAAAACAAAGCAATTGCAGGATAATAAGAAAATTATAGAATATATTGAAAATAAACCAAATAAATAAATAAATAAATAAATAAAATTGGCATGCCTTCTTCAACGGTATTCCATCTTTTTCTAGATCAATTGCATGGATTGCAACCAAAACTTCAGCAGGTGTAAAATTAGGACCTATGTGAACTGAACCCTGCACAAAACAAAATGCATTCCCATAAGCAAGGACACATTACTAGATTAGGTATTATATCTAATATAGTTAAGGTGAGTTCACACAGCCAAACCCTCAGCAAGAAAAATAATTCCACACAGCCAAACCCTCAACAAGAAAAATAATTCCACACAGCCAAACCCTCAACAAGAAAAATAATTAGTTAGCTGACCTATTATATAATGCACTTTAATCCAAACTGCAAGTTCATTTTGTATAAATCACCATGTGCCTAAATTTTGAAATAGAAGGTTATCAAAATTTAAGATAAATTCTATCAGGAAGCTGTGGCCACTTGAAGTCAGGCTATGCCATTGTGCAGTAATTGCAGGTCTAAAGATTTGGAATTTTCAACCAATCCACAACGCCCAAATAATATAATATCTTGTGGCCTTGACTAAAGAAGAAAATAAAGACGCTCAACTCTTTCACAATCTCCTTAGCGGTTTGAAGAAAATACATCCTTATATTTATTATCTATAGAAAGAAGTTAGAACCAGTAGGCTTGCAAACTAACATCAATCCAAAGCACTACATCAGCTTGACAATCTGGTTTAGTTATTTCTTTATTTAAATTTTAAGATAGAATGCATGTTTCCAAGAGCATTTAGTGTAAAACTATTATCTATTGTAGGAAGAAGCACTTCAAAAACTAAAATAAAGGGAAAGTGCACTCCAAGATAATCAACGGAAAAACAAATTTCAAATCTTTAAACATAGGAAACATACCTGAAGTATTCGAGCAAGAGAAGTTTGGAACTTTTCAAGTGGAAGATCAACAAGTTGAGGAAAAATTTGTAATACCTGAACCAACATAACAACATATCAATATTTGAAGCGTTTAATTCGACCTTGGGTAAAAATTAGCTTATATAGTAGTATATCTGAAGCTTTTAATGTGACCTTGGATATAAATTAGTTTATACTGTAGTTAGGGACTGTCTTAGATCCAAAGTGATGCATGCTACATACAAAAGATAGATACATGAGATGGGGAATTTACCAGACAGTAAAGGATAACCAACAAATCTAAAATAATGAAATGGTGAATACAACTTAGCCATTCTAGTCTGTCAACATAGTTTATAACAGAAAGTAGTGTTTGTAGAGATTCAAAAGGAATATTGAGAGAAATGAACAAAACGAACACAAACCCAAATTCTGCAATAAAGAGAACAAACTAGGACTAGCTCAATACAACGCTTGAAGACAAATCAGCCAATAGGAGCACAACTCTAGGGAGAAAGTGAGCCCAAGGACAAGTGCGATACATATAGAAATAAACTCAAACACAAGAGAGCACAACACTTGATTGGTGCCCTTACACAAATCACTTTATTAAGAATAAGGAAGAAACACATTCTGACAATTAAAAATAATAGGTATATTTGTACACAAATTAAGAGCCCCGTCTTTTCCTCCAGAATCAAGCCTCCCTACAGCCACGAGAGGCACATGATTTATGGAAAAATCCTTGTCTACTTCTTCACTTGGTACAAGTTTTGGAAGGACAGGAATAACCATATAATCAGTCAAGGAATAATTATCGGGTCCTGGGACCAACTCCATGTTCTCCATTAGGGAAACCAGACACTCCGAAGCTGAAAAAACATCAAAACCCAAAAGGCCATTGGAGCAAATGCTGAAAAAAAAAACATCAAAACCCTATGGGTAAACTAAAACACATCGAAACCAAATAGCCATTGCCGCAGAAGCCAACCAAAAATTCTCATAGCTAATAAAATGCACCATAACCAAATGGGAAGAAGTAGAAAGTAACAAAACCTAAAGGGAATTGCATTACTTACCGCATCCTTCCTCCAAACCTGCGACAGTATGGAATCCTTCCTCCAAACCTGCAATAGTATGGCTGCATCCTTCCTCAAAACCGACGACAATATGACTGCATCCTTCCTCCTTCCCTGGACAAACCATGCAACCCTCAAAATCGGCGACAGTATGGATGCATCCTCCCTCCTTCTCTGGACAAACCATGCAACCGGAGGGAAATGAACGAGGGAAATTAAAACTTTTGATAATTGAAATTTTTTGACATTTTCAAATGAAATACGCGTAATACTTTCCAAAACAAAACCTTTGATGCTTTTCACATCTGGGCCAATGGTGACTTAAAAAAATGGTTCTATATGAGTGTTTATACATGCACTAAGCCAAAAAAGAGTAATTTTTCATTCATGTTTATGTATGGCCCACTTCTGCATTGAGTTGGATGTATTCTCTCCACCGACTATGGGATAACAAAATTCAAGTTGATGTCAAATCAAGCTAAATAATATATATATATATATATATATATATATATATATATATATATATATATATATATATATATATATATATATATATATATATATATATATATATATATGTGAAGAGTTTCAAGGGAATATGAACGAGGGTTAGTCAGGGTTAGAGAGTCAAAAAAACCTTATACTTTTCAGAGAGGAAAATGGTGCAAAATGAAATAAGTTTGTGATTTCCTAATCCGGTAGAAGAGAATAAAGTTTATGAGATTTTGTTTTTGGATTATTATAATTACCAATTTCATCATAAAATTTATGACCACTCAAATTCCATTAAATAAAATTTGTGAGATTTTTCTTGGGGTTAATAAGGGGTTTGGGTAAATAAGTGGTATTTTTTATTATAAATAATTATTAATGACATTAGATCTAAGACATTTATTTAAATTATTAATTATATAAAAGTGTTGAATTTCTATTTCATAAACTAGGGATTTTGGTTGATTTTTTAATCTAATTATGTGATATTAAAGATGAATTATGGTAACTTAAAAATAATTTTTATGTGATTAAAAGGGAAGTAGTAATGTTATGGTATGAATGATTATTTTCAATCAAATTTTTGGTTTAGTAAGGATAACTCATCTATGGACATTTTCCATGATTTTTAAGACGAAGTCAATATAGGAAAGGTGATACTTAAAGGGCTCCCACATGCTTTATAAATATTATATCTATTGGTTTATAAACATTAGAGGTGGAAAAATATCCTAAGCTCTAGAGCTAAGTTTGTTCCAACTTAGCTATATATTGAACAACAAATTGTTGTTGACGTCAAGGATATGATAGAAATTTGGTGGGTTGTAGGGTAGTCTTGTCATGAAATAAATGTAACGTAGTTACTATGTAGGTAGGGGGAACCATTTTGGTGGAAATTGGCCATAAATGGTACATCTATCCATGCATATTTTTTTAAGAAAAAATACACCTAGTGGATTATCATTGTACGGGAATCACTTTAGGATCTAGGCTATTGTGCACACAATAACTAAAGGGATATTAGCAAAACCCACAAAATTATTATAGGTGATTTTATATAAATAGGTGTTCTTGTGTTCTCATTGATTAGTTATGGGAAAATGACAATAAAATAAGAGAAGTTATAGGTGCTTTTATAGAAATAGGTTTCTTCTACTCTCATTGGTTAGGTATGGGCAAATGAAAATAAAGTAAGAGAAGGATTTGACTACTAGACAATTAGAGGAATGATTCCAGAAAAAACCAAGTGTGGTGCTGCAGCGCTTTCTAGGCTATGGGATTTTGAAGGGGTTCCCCCATCATATGACCGGAAGAAGAGAATGGTCATTCCAGATGCTCTGAAAGTGTTGAGGCTTCATCCAGGTCACAAGTATTGTCTGCTAGGAAGGCTTTCCAAAGAAGCTGGATGGCATCACTATGACACTATTATAGAATTAGAAGGGAAGAGAAAGGCAAAGGCCCAGGTATCATATGAGAGAAGGAAACAATTGGAAAATTTGAGATCAAAAACAGTGGATTTAGCCGAAAAGCAGCTTGACCCAGAGATGGATAAGATAAAACTTGACAACATATTGGTCAATTTCCTTGACCCTTTATTGGTTATTCAAAAGGAGAATCAATACACCACCATTAATATCAAGGTAACTCCTAGTAAATCAAGGGCTAAAAGTTGTAGTTTTCGTCTGAACATCAAAATACCACAACCATGCTTACAACCAGGATATGTTTTTTGAGGAGGAGAAATCTCGTCGAGATCAACATCAAGAATCCATTGCAAAAAAAAAATTACAACTTGTGGTGATTCCAGATGAGCATAGATGTATAGCTACAATAGATGTCGAATGTGGAAATTATGGAGTAAAAAGATGAATTTCATCTTCCTTTTGCATTCGATCAAGAGGAAAATCAATCATCAATGAAAATTCAAAATTTTCAAGCTAAGAAAGATCAACCAAATTGGGGGCAGAGTTTGCGGAACCTTCGTACAAGTTTGGGGGTAGAGTGGGGAACACGGCGTGCACGAGAAAATGAAGGCACAAGGGAGAAAACAGCAAACGGGCCACACGAATGTGTAAAAGGCACCCTTGCGGTCACAACTTAGCAAATTTGATATGCTCGCCATCAAACAAAATGACCTGACCCGACCTGAACGCATTTGGGTGGGCACCCTCACACAGTGTGCCTGACCGAACGAAGGCACAAGGGAGAGAATGGAAAACGAGCCTCATGAACGTGCACAAGTTACCCTTGTTGCCACAACTTAGTAAATTTGATACGGCCACCCTCAAACAAAACAACCCGACCCGAATGCGTTTGGGCGGGCACCCTCACAAGGAGCAACACGGTGCGCACGACCGAACAAAGGCACAACGGAGAAAATGGAAAATGGGCTACATGAACGTGCGTAGGGCACCCGTGCCGTCACAGTACTCTTGAAGGTACATGTATTAGTGACTACATTGACGTGATAGATTTGTTGGATGCATATGTGAAGCCTTAGTTAATGATCATCCTAGTGAAGTAGAGTTATATAATGTTGGCCCGAGTAAAGGTATGTAAGCTATAACTATATTTTTTGCATATTGTTTTTACTATTTTGAGTCTAATTTATTTTAGACCTTTTTCTTAGCTATGCCATTTTCATGTGGACAAGAGGTACTTAAGGAGTGTTTGAAAAGTAGTAATGAAATTTAATATTATATTATGATTGAAAAGTTATGCATTAATATTTGTCTAAATGGCAATAATGGGGATGTGGACATAAAATTTTACTTTCTTGTGCAACTTGTTCCCCATAAGGGACAGAAATCCAGTGTTGGAACCCAAAATTACATACAAAGTGTGATTTGATACCACAAATAGGGGGCCAAAAGAGCTTGGAAATAGAGGGGTAGAGGTTTGAGCTAGGGGAGCTGCCTACACAAGGAGGAGAACCAAAATTTATCGGAACATGGAAAGAGACAAGCTAGAAGAAAGGGAGGGAGTTGTCCAACTAAGAAAAAAAATCAAAATAGAACTAAGGGTATGAAAGAAGTTAGTATTTATGTAGGGGAAATTTTGCGTATGAAAATTGTGAAAGACTTGGGATGCATGAAGATACACCAGTGATGGTGCCTTAAACACAGTAACACCTATTTCCATGGAAAAGGTTGCAGGATGTGCATAGGGTGGTGAAGAAGTTTGAAATTCGAAGATGAGAAATTCAACACCCACTCAAAAAAATTCCAACTTGACTTCTTGAGATTTACAAAAATCCATTGAAAACCTGGAGGGGAAATACTCCCAACTTCTTACTGCATGGGAGGAAACTGAGCCAAGAAAAGATAAGAGAATTCCCCATGTTTTCGCTTTGAATGAGACGAGCAAGACATTAACCTTCACAACACCGAGCAAGAGACACATAAGATTGAAAGAATTCTTAGCATCGATAGAGTTTACAAAGGTTTGGCGAACCCACCAACTAGCAGAACGGTTGTCTTGACTCTCAAGGGCACACCCTTGAACTAATACTTTATGCCTTGTCATATTAACACCAACCATGAATTCCACCTTTATACTAGTGAACTCCCACGCCCTAGGGATCGAATCGACCACGAAATTCATTAACTCTCCCCACCCTGTATCCATCAATGAACTTTGTATGAAGACAAAGGAGGGAATTAAGGGTTGTCCAACTTCACAAGGCTCCACATATGAGGTGTAAATGGGCACGTGGCCAACACCCCCACAAACCACCACCTCAACCTTAATGACGATATCCTAATGCCAAATTTTATGCATGATGTGAATATGTGCATATATAGGAGGAGATAGGGGGGGCATAGAAAGGAGGGCATTGGAAATCTTCAAAAAATAATTCTCATGGTGCATATATCCAACTAGCAAAACAAGAGAGAGCGACAATTATATTGAGTGGAATTATTCATGGAATATCTTTCCAACCTGACATTTCATTGATCTCATACTAACCCGCTTCCTTCAAGAAGGAAGGCTTGATTCATTTTTGTATCCATCTCTTTGTTTTGGCTTCTTAAAATGTGGTAAGAAGCCTTTTGAGAGAATGATTATAGGGTATTATTGATTTTTATAAGGAGGGATAAATTGTTGTTCTTTAGGAGAAAACCTTTTTGAAGGTGTTGAATCATGATAAGGGAATCCCCCGAGATCGCTAACTTAGAGACATCTTGATCATTAGCCAATTGAAGACCTGGAAGAAGCCCATACATTTATGTGAGATTCTTCATTCTTTGGACTAGCCCCCATAAGTACTTTATTTTTCATATTCCATCGGGATTTAGGAGAATCTGTCCCCCTCCCCCTCCTGCCACCCCAACTATTTAACTTTTATATTTTATTGAACTATTATGCTTCTATTATAACTCTTTATAAATGTATAAATTTATATAATTAAAATGTATGTGGTCTAAAAAAAAACTTAACATATTAGAATCGTGAAGATAAAGATAAAAAAATAGAAACTAAAAATATTATACAAAAAAAGTGGTGTTCTATGTAAATTAACAACATAAATTCCAACATGATCCTCATAAAACTAACTAAACCCATATTTGTTTACTGCCAAGTTTGATATTTCAATAATTTTTTAGATGATTTTCATGAGATTATTAGAGTTTTTGTTTAGCTGGTTTAAATTTGACTTGAGATTTGTGAACCTTATGAAATTAATTTACCAAAAAAGAAATTAGACAAAATTCAAATGTAATTAACTTTATTCACCAATCCAATAACTTATTTCAAAACTATATAAAAAAATATATTTAAAATATAATTGTTAATATATTTGAAATGCAGTGTGAATTCTATAATAATTTTAGATATTATTTTTCAAAATTTTTATTCTATTTTATTATATATAAAAGTAAGTTAAAACCCTATTTAAAAAAAATATTTTAATGTGATGTTTATTTTGAAACTATATTATAACATTGTATGTAAAAATAAATTTATATTTATATATTAATGAGAAAAAATATATTTAAATGTGAAATTATATTAATATAATTTGCATTTTAAATTAAAATTTGCATTATATATATATTTGTATTTAATCCAAAACTTATCATATAATTCCACACATTATATATATTAACCCAAAGTTCCAAGGTTTAATTATGGTGGCAAATCGTATTCCATAGTATACCATACGGTGGAAAAAAATTACAATGGTGGCGTTAGCTATTGCAAAGTCTGAATATGTGATTTATTGGAGGCACATTCCAATTAAAATTTGGATATAATGGTATGGTACTTATATTATCAAATCTGATGCAATATGTCAAAATGTATGGTAAGGTTTGGCTACCGACGTATATTTTAGAAACGTCGGAAATGCGACGTTCCGACGTTTCTAAAATATGTGTCGGTATTGCGATGTTTGCTAAAAACCATTGCAATACCGATGCATATTTTAAAGACATCGCATTTTCGAAGTTATATCCGACAAACTTCACTCTTCTGAGAATAGTTTAGAATGTTGCATGTCTGATGACATTCATAAATGTGGCAAAAGCGATAATGTCCCTAAACGTCGGTATAGCAACGTTTGGTGGCGGGATTTGAAAAATTGATAAAATTTGGGGAAATTTTTTAATGATAAAACATAAAGTGTCGGAATTTCCACCAAATGTACTAAATTAATCAGAGGTAGAATACATAGCAGCCACTCATGCAAGCAAGGAAGCAGTTTGGTTGCAAAGTTTGTGTTCAAGTATGGGGTTGGTACAGCAAGCTATAAGGATAGACTGTGATAGCCAAAGTGCAATTTTCTTGGCTAAGAACCCTGCTTATCATTCAAAGACAAAGCACATTGATGTTCAATATCACTTTGTTAGAGATATGGTTGAGGCTAAAAGGGTGTTGCTGGTAAAGGTGGACACTTTGAAGAATGTTACGGATGCATTGACGAAGTCTGTGAGCACTCAGAAGTTCTCTTGGTGTAGATAAACAATGGGTGTTGAAGAATTGGCCAAATGACTAAGCTCTCCTGTGGCCCACCGTGGAAAGAAAACAACAAGTGGGAGAATGTTGGGTGTGTGTTATATTATTTCCACGACTAGTCATGCGTGGGGGGGTAACGAGGGCGATAGCCCCCACGTATGTTGGGTGCAACATACGGGGGGGGAATCCCCCCCACAGGTGAGGCGGTAGCCCCCACTGTCAGGGTCCTAAATGACACCTCGGAAAATTTTTTGGTCCTTATTTTCCAGTGGGCAGACCCGCCCATGGTTTTGTGCATGGGTTTGCACATAGTTTTGGGGCATGATGGTTTTCGGTCCCTGGTATTTTGTAGATACGGTCAAGGGAACTACGGTTATGTTCTAATCCAGGGCTAATGGATTGGGGTTTATGTATGCTTCGACATGTATATATATGTGTTGTAACACTAAAAGGAATATAATGAAAAATAAAGCTGGTCATCCCGATTTGGGATCTAGGAGAAAATCTATGTGTTTATCTATTTTATGTTTTATGCTCTCGCTATTTTTTTATTTTCTGTTTTAAAGATTCGTTCGTCGATAATTTCTGTACAGGGTTAAAACCTACACAACAATGGTGCATGGGTCACACATTTTTAAGTGCATCAAAAGATTTTTCAGCAAGCTCGTCCCAAATAAATGGAATGCGTATTTTCAAAATTCGAGTAAAACCTTTAGTTAACTAAACATATTTAGGAATGAATCTATGCAAAATGTTCACTTTCCATTGCAAACTTTGGAGTTGGTAAATATTGGAAGGAGGAGGAAGATTTACATTGGCCTCGACTTTAAGTGGATCAACAAGAATGCCTTCCTTTGAAATGAAAAATCCAAATAGTCATCCCCATTGTACAAAAAATGTGCACTTATGTGGATTCATATGAATATTTAAGTGCCTACATCGAATGAAAATAGCTTTCAAATGCATAGGATGATCTTGCCATCTTAGTGAATGTGTTGGTAAGTCATGCATAAGACATGGCCCTTTGAAATGTTGTGCTAGTGTTATTCAATCCAAATGGTAGTTTGCGATAAGAAAAGGGCCCCCAAGGAAAAAAGAATGAAGTTTTGGGCTGATCGATAGGGAGTATATTTATGTGATTGTATCTAGAAAAGCCACCCATAAATGAAATTATCTCATTTATAGCACAATCGTTGATAGTTTGGTCAATATAAGTAATAGGATAATTGTCCTTTTGAAAATATTTATCGATATCCATATAATCGACACATACTATAATAGTCCCTTGTTTTTTGTTCACTGCAACAATATTAGATACCCAATCAGTCAAGGGAAAAGGGTAAATGAAACCTACTCTGAGTAATTTCTCAACTTTAGCCTTGATAGCAGCAAATTTCCACGGATGAACTAGACATAATCTTTGTCTCACAGGTTTAGCATCTAGGTATGTATTAATTTCATGAACTATAACATTGGGATCAATTCATGGAATTTCCTCATAGGACCAGAAAAAATGTAGCGAAATTCCTGAAATAGGGCTTTATATGTCTCTATTTCAGCAAGGGAGCACAAAGCACCTATATGAATGTTTTTCGTAATTCTAGTTTTAATTGAGATGTCAATCGACACTGTCAAATATATGTTTACTAGATTTGTTTCTGAATCCAAATGAAGGATTGACATAGGACATTGAGGACTATCGATAATCTTAGCTGAAAACATGGATGAAAAATCATTCTTGATTTTATCAAGTTTAGGTGGAAAGGATGAATGATAATGATAATTGTTCCATGGAAGTTCATCCAAAGTCATGAATTCCATATTGCGCTCATCATCTAGAAACATGTTATTGAAAGGATCAGGAAATGATATCGATACTAAACGTGAAAAACGATAATAGTCATCATTGATCACATTCACTTGATCAGTTTTAGTTGATGATGTGTTGGAAAGTGATTGAAATACCTAGTAAGCCAATTCAAATGGCCTCAAAGGAATCTCCCTGCCATACATGGCCGCTTCATAGTTTGAAGGCACAATCCAAGGGTTAGGCATTGGAATTGTGATTTATGAAATCATTTTGACCTAGAAAAAATTATGAAGAAAGTTCAATGGAGGCATCACAAAATTTCCCATCAGAGATGAATCCTTAAGAGAAACTACTCCACCATATTCATATGGAGTAATCAAATTTCCAACAAGGGTATACTACTTGTAGAGGCAGGGTCAATATAGAAGATAGCTGGTCTACTTTTACAATTCTCCCTTTGTGGAAAAAAATTAATGTCTGAAAATATGATGAGACCATAATTGACATAGCATAATACCAAATTCGTCCCAGTAAAAGGTTATAGTCAGGTTGAGCATCAAAAACCTCAACTTCAACCACAATTGTTTTACCTTCTATCTCTATAGCTAGATCATTGAGAATCCCATATGGGCGAAAACCTCTTCCAATGAAGGTTTTCAAAGTCGTGCAAGACTAATTTATCGTTGGAGAACTAAGGTATTTCTAGCAGGAAATAGACATAATACACGTAGAAACTCGTTCATCAATTACCGTTCGAAAGAATCATTTGGTTTGAATGAAAACTGATATTTTGAATTCCAGTTGATGCGGAAGTATAGGTACATAATTTTCTAGATCGAAGATAATGAGATTAGAATTTTGAGGGTTAATATCTCCTATAGATGACAAAATTAATTTCCTTTGTGTTGGAAAAGTTTGCAACACTTCAATGGTCGACATTGCTAAAGGTGACATGGCCAGATCTTCAACAATGTTGTAATTCTAAGAAGCTCACACATGTGGATTGAAAGCTGAATTTCGAAGAACACTTATGGGACATGGTCGAATCACCATGTCAGAACTAGGTTTCTCGATCTGTAATGGTTCATAAGGAGAAGGAATTGACTTGGAAGCTTGCCTAGGTGAACCGGTATCGTTTCCATTTGCATGACACTTAGATCTGTAATCTTGAGATATCGTAGCAGCCATAACATGAGAAGACATCAACATGATATCTGCTGATGAGATGTAAGAAGATAGATTGTGAGAGACCATCTTACTGTCTTGAGAAGGAAATGGATCCTTCAAAACAATAGGGGTAGGTAAACCTTTGAAAAATTTAGTTACTTCAACCTAATGAGGGCACTCCTTGGTGTAATGATATTCATCACAGATTAAATAAGGATAGCGAGGATTTCTCTTTTCTTCAAATGGTTTGAATTCCCATTCTTCTTACCTCTGGTCAATTTATTTTAAATGGTAGATGAATCTACAACTTTAATCACATAAGTATTTTTGAGAGAAGTATTTCCTTTTGGTGAATTCGGTAAATTTATAATCAAAATATTAGATTTGGAATGTTACTTCTTACTCTTATATGAACTAAAAAAACTGACTACACCATTTGTGGCATGAGATCCAAAAGGAGTTGCGGTTATTTGACTAGGGCGAGGAAAATCCAAAATTTTGTCATACAAAGTGCTAGACTGCGTGTAAACTAGGTCGCGATATTTGGCACGATTGATAAATTGTTCTTATGTTACAACACAACCCTTGGGAACATCTTAAGTGATGAATGAAATTAAATACTTGGTAAACCACTCAGCCAAAATCTAATCTAGAATGAAAAATTTAACCAATCGACATGTATGTCTCCATTTGTTGATATGATTGGAAATACGGGTAGATGAATTTTGTTTGTATGAGGTCGAAGTTCGATACTAGTATCGTAGTAGACAAGTAACTTAAAATGGGTCAATAAAATAGTATCTAGGGCATTAAAGTTGTGAAAATAAGCTGATGGTAGCTCAATGTACCATTTCACGGCTAAACCGGTTAAAGTTCATTAAAAAAGTCCCAATAAAATGGAATCATCGAATAAGGAATTTGATGCGCACCAAAGATGACACGTCATGACATGGTTTGAGGGATCCTCTCTTGATTTACCTTAAAATTTCAGAATATCACTGGGCAACTTTGTGGGAATATCCGGCCAAAATGGAAATAGTAAATCAGATCATTTGTTAGCCGGGACAAATCCAGTAACTCCAAAGTTGCAATAAACGGTAAATGTAGGTTAGGATATTGCTGTGGAAATTGATAACCCTACAAGATAAGTCTAGTAACCGAAGGAGGATATATAGGATCTTGGGCGGTTGGAATTTCCATACATCCAGGATAACTAGGGTTAGCCATACCAAATTGAGGTTGAGACGAAATTTGAAACTTATTACCAGGGTATGGTTGAATTTCATAGGGATTATATTTTCTTTGATAGTTGCATTTATTCATAATAACATTAAGTTCACCCCATATCATTATATCATTATTCATATTCAACATATGTAACCATGTAGAAAGAACAAAAACATCATCATCATCTATTCAACATAACATAAAGAAACATAGGAAGAAAAGCATGCACACATATAGACACCAGGATTGGTTTGAGACTAAGGCAAAACCCACTCTGGGGAAAACCCTTACAAATTCTTCTTCTTATATCATCATCAAATGATTCAGCAAACAAGAGTACAATGATCCATTGATCCTTATCTTCATAATGCAGTAAAACAACTAGAAAATCCATAATATAAACTTAACAAAATTCTACTAAAGGATCATGATTCCAAGAACTGTAATGCATGGTCACTGCCTATAGCATACTGTTGAACACTGTTTTCACTAGGTGGAAAATTTGGAGAAATGTAGATGCATATTTGAGGGCCCGATCTGCAATGGAAATATACAGAGCAGATCTACATATTTTCATATCTACACTACTAAGAAACACTGATCCAGTAGATAGTTGAAGCTAACTGAAATCAACAGTCAAATCCTCGATATGAATCCAAGATGATACCAAAAACTGATTGTGAGCATCTGTGACTATGTAGATGATATTAGGAAATATTGTGTGAGAAATTTGTGGTCGATATAGCCTAGATCTACTAAAAAATGCCTTAGCTACGACCATAAAACTTTGTGCCAATGGATATGGCACCTTGGACGCTACCACCATACTCTGTGCTTGTGCTTATGGGAGAGCACAACCCCAACTGCCTTCTAAGGCCTTAGTCACACCCATATCACTTCGGGCCTATGGATATGTGTCCCTAAACACAGGGAGAACATCTTGTTCCTGTGGCTATGGGTGTGTTCAGCCTCATCAGCCTTTGAAGCCCTAGCTACTACCTTAACTCATTTTTCCTGCGACTATGACACCCTGGCCATAGGAAGGGCACACTATTCCCATGACTATAGCCCAAAAATCTTAGTGTTAAACCCGTGGCTATGATCTAGCAAACCCTATATTAGAGTGAGCCTCTCGCTTGTGATTTCGAACCTTGCACGAACTCCTTCCATCAAACCTATGAGACCTAAAACAAAATAGATTAACAAAGATAATGAATGAAAATATAAGATCGCTTAGGAAATGTGTGTGAGAATGAGCTTGAGTTACTTCTATTTATATGCTTTTGTGTGGGTCCGTTTGGGTTTGAGGCTGACTTGAATAATTCCACATGTGCTTAGGCCAACCCATTCCATTCCACTTTAATAAATAAAATAATTCAAAATTTAACTTTCGCTTAACTAATTAGGGAAATCTATGGTCAATTTTGGTCCTCTCAAAAATAGGAATATAATGAAATTATTATATTCATCATATGAGCTGTCCAAAGTGGAATTTTATCGAAGTTGCATAATTTTAACATCTGAAAAGGCAGATTTGGTCCCATCTGTCCCAATTGATACTACCCCTGAAAGGGTTTTCTTTGTAAAGGTTTCCCTTGAAAGAACTGACTCTGATAAGGATGACCTTAAAAGAGTTGTCCCTTAAAAGGCTAGCTTTGAAAAGCTATTGTCAAAGTTCCTATATGAGGTTTTCCCAAAGGAATTTGAGGTAGATATCGGATTATAGATCCATTTTGATAAACAAATGTCTGAGGGATAGCTACATAATAGGCTAGACTAATACTAAAGGGGTAATTGGAGGTGTTTGAGGTGTACTAGGTTGCTAAACAAATGTTTTCACAACAAATTATATGGGAGTATGTGGACGACTCAGACGAGCTTGCCATCTTTTTTGGTAAACAGATACCTGTGGATTAAATTGAGGAATACCATGAACAAGTTTTTGGACTTGAGTAAGAACAAGTTATCCAGTTGGCTGAGTAGGTTGGTAAATGGGTATCTATGGAGAAACTTCCAAAGGTAGTTGAGTAAACGAAGGGTTCCATATAGTATTCATCCTTGGATAAGGAGTGCCTACTAAGGGTTGTGAGATAAAGGGTTAACCTAAACTAGCTTGAGGCATCTGACCATAGCTTTTATAGTTTCCAGTAAAAGGTTGTCCTTCAATTGTAGGATATGAACCAACAAAATGTTTCTCTTAAGGTATAGGTTCCCCCCCAGGAAGATTATAACCACCTATTGGATTAAATTGAGGATTATCTACACCATCAGAAATCATATGAATGTATTGGTTTAAGGTCAAAATATGGGTAGTAGAAGTTGATAAAGTAGCTGAAATAGTAGAAATTTGAGGAGAAGGAGACGCTCCTGAAAAAGTCCCAGAAAATGACTGATATATAGGAGGAACTGACAGACTTCCATATAACAATGTTTTTGGAGAATTTGAAAACATAGATGTATTGGTAGACATACTTCTAGAATCCATTTCTGACATATTATTTCTAGGAAAAGAGTAAAAAGGAATGCGACAATGTGGATGATTTTAAATAGATGAATATAAAAATTTAAAAGGTGTAAGGTACCAAGTATATAGTTGAAAATGAGAAATAGGAAGGTCTAGAGGAAAGGTCTATTCAACATAAAAAATGGACTACTGGGAGTTTCTTCTTCGTCGTTTGAAGTAATCTCTTCGATACTAACGAGGCTAGGAGGAAGATTCTCGGTAATAATAAGTTTTACTTTGGCTGAACGTGGAGCAGGAGTAGGGGCTATAATGTTTGAAGGAGACTCATGTTCAAAAAATTTTGGTTTAGTTAATTGTGTGTCTGAGACCTCACTAATATCAGATTCTGCTATAAGAGTTTCAGTAACTTTTGGTCCTATTTTTTCTAAGTTTGTTTCAAATACGTGAGGTTGATTCATTTCAGTTTAAGATTGTACCACATTAGACATTTCAGGTTGATGTGAAGACCCATATCCTGTTTAGCTTTCCCTTTAAGCCTTAATTTTATCTAATTGACTCGGTGTGTACTTAGGGGTTTACCCTACATTCTCCGTGAATTTATTGGTATATCATCCATGATGAATTTTATTAAGAACTCAAAAAATATCAAGAAATCATATCCAAGTCCTCTAAGAAGTAAGAACAAACAAATTAACACACGCTAGAAAATCTAGGAGTCAAATCACACAAACAACCTTTTCACAGTGAAATCACTAGTTGGTGATGAAATCCAACGTCGCAAAAATAAATGTGAAAATATATAGATAAAGTGGATGGGACCAGTTACCCTGAAAACCTTCTTAATGAAACAATCTGGTGCAAGTAATTTCAGTTATGCCATCTTGAGTGAAAATTACCCTCCAAAAATACCAAGTGAGCCTAGTCAACGTCTGTTTCAGGTATAGTAGAGACCTTTCCTCTACCTTCACCTCAGGAAAAGCCCTAATATTATCATCACTAAGGTTACAAACTGTAAAAATTCAAGCTAGGGGGGCACAGTTACAAGTCCAACATACATGCAAGGGCAGAGTACCAAAGCTCAATCCCCTTGAAAGCTCCTCAACACGGTAAATTCGAGGTTTACTTCCAAGTGACCCCAAGTAACTTTCGGTACCATTTGTGATGCATTAAAATCTTCTACCACAATCAAAGAAGCATGTACGATTACTTCACCGGGTCTGATATTACCTCGTGCTCGACTCTTGTGTAAGAAGAGCTTCCCAGATAAAAATTGTAATAACCATATTTACTCCCTACCACAAGATTCTACTATTTGCTTATAGCTTTGGAAAGTTTACTCACTTCCCTATTCCAAAGTAATAACTTGATCTATGTTGGTAGAATGAGCCCTAAAAATGTAAAAAATTCTAGAGTAATTTTAATTAATGTTGTGTTATTAGGATGTTACTTGGAGGATTATGGACGTGAAATTGATGATATTTTGACGAATTCAAAATACTCTAATGCTTTCAGAAATGAAATTATGATATTTTATTTCAATGAATTCCTAGTTATGGGAGAGTGATAGGTTCTTTGATTTTTCAAAAGAAATGCAAAACTCAAATTTCAATAAAAATCTTTTGCACGAAATGGAAACATCACTTTGAAAACTATTCAGTTTCAGAAATTAAATGAAATTTTCAATTCACCTAAGTTAAATAAAAATACAAAGTCTTTTTCCAAAACAAGGAAAGGAAGAGAACTAATATGTTCCCCAATATGGTCACCAATTTGTTAGGCAAACATATCCCTCTTGCAGACAAGAGTGATCTCCCTAGATTCCTAAAGAAAAACTAGAAACAAACGGGCAATTGAATAACTCTTTCCCTAAGTTAAATTCATTTAAATCATCAAAACACGAGAAGGAGAGTGGTGCCCTTACCTATTTGTGAAACACTATATGGAGATCCTTGATCTGTCCCATTGTAGCTCCTTAATGCTTTGATAAATATGGAATCATGGACATAAAAGATATCAAAGGAATATGCGACATAATGATTCAAAACAAGCTTAATCTAGTGATTAAAGAGATTAGAAATTGACATCATCTTAATGAATACATAAAGGAACATAAATCATTCATCATTTTAGTAATACAATACAATGAGAAAAAATATTCATTTGTATTAATTAAGAGATAAAAGAATAGCCTTACAGCCATGCCTTGATTACATTAGGTTACTCCCAAATTTCTCAAATCCTATCCTTGGATAATAAGATTCCCAATCCAAATTCACCGCATAAGACTACCTTTTGTGAACTCACTTAATCCTCTAGCCTCTACTCAATTTAAAGGACAAATAGAGGAGGTTTTAGATCCAAAAAAGAGGGATGAGATCCATTAATAGTGGGATTAGGGTTCCTTGATGAAAGGGAATTAGCTCCATGTTTTAAGGGGATTGGCTCAAATAGATATGACCAAGAAGCTTCTAGTTGGTATATATTCTCCCAGCAAGGCTTCTAGAACATACTTTTTATGTTTATTTTTCATTGGGTCATGTGCGTGGTCTACAATGGAATACAGAGCACAGTTCTGCGCAGGTTTCAATGGAAGAAATTGCACATGCAAATAAAATGACAAGGAAAAGCATGCGTGTCATACTAAACAGGTTAAGAGGCCATGTCCCAAAAATTCATATTTTCTTCAAGGGTTTAAGATGTTTGAATTGCAAGGGAGTGCATTAAAACATGTGTATAGATTGTGAGAGATCCATTTTAATCGTCGAGTGCCATGGTGACAAAGTGATGTGTAACACTGAGTGGAACAGTAGAAGTCATTTTTAAGAAGTGACCAATTTTACCTAGTGGAATGTACTCATTACTATTAAAAAAAAGAAAAAAAAATGTTTAAATTTTTTTTTATCCTCACTAGCTCCAGCCTCCATATTTTTGGTGTTTGGAATCTATTTTCAAGTAGTCTCCCTTGTGTTCAAATCTCTAGTGTGTTGGGAATCGATTTGCAGATAGCCTCACCCGTGTTCAAATATCCGGTGTTTGCAATCAATTTGCAAGTAGTATCACCTCTGTTCAAATTTCTAGAGGTGTCACCCATACGTCTGTAGTATAGGAGGATACAAGCAATATGAATGCAAGTCCCATCACCAACTTTGGCCTCTAGAATTTTGGTGTTTGGAATCAATTTGAAAGTAATCCTACCCGTGTTCTTGAAATATGATAAACTATTTTCCTCTTTTGGAAATATTATAACTTCATCAAATTTTTGAAAATTGCTAAAAATAATAATAAAATAATTAAAATAATGACTTGTTTAAAATTAATATTTAGAAAATTGAAATAATTAAATTAATAATTTTCTTAATTTTGGAATATTAAAATTAACATCATAATGGGAATTTTTAATTTTCTAATTCGAACACTAATAAAATATTAAAAATATGAAATCCTCATCAAATAATAAACAATTTTCCTTGAATATAATAATGAACAGTTTAATTACGTCATAAGATGTTCTTATTTGAAAACAACTTTCCTAGCTGCCAGGTGTACGTTTTTTGCACCCTTAAATTACATGTTAGACGATTAGAAAATTGTGTGCCATCGGATTGATAAGTATTTGTTAAAAATTGTGTATGGTTCAACTAACAATTGTTCACCATCAACCCTACGATAATAATCAACGAAGATTATTCCTTATCAAGGTGGGGATGATTCCCTTGGCGGTTCCTGTAACCACCTAAGCTGTTAGGCTTTCTCTATTTAGAATAACCACCTATGTTGTTAGCGTTTCTCCATTTTTCATATACTCATGGTATGACCATGCCTGGTCTCATATCCATGCACCTCCTTTATAATACACGTTTTTCTCAGTTCTTATTGGAAAGGCCAGCCCAGGGTGCTCTGCACAACGTACTATCAGGCCTATTTAGAATGCGGTAAATTTAACCTATCTGACTGAATGATTTTATATTTAAAGCATCAATAAATTATCATGGATAGAATTTAGACTGTTACTAAAAACTTCTTTCCCCAGGCTTGTAATGTAGTTTAAGTTAGAATTTAGACTGTTACTAAAAGCTTCTTGCCCCAAACTTGTAATGTAGTTGAAGTTTTGTTATTTATGACCACATAAATCTGCCAAAGATTTCTCAATATCGTGAGGGATATGAACAATTGAAATTAAAAATTAACGTAATTGAAACGACTGTCTGTTTGTTTATTTTTCAGTAGAGGTGGGGATGCATCCATCGGCTCAGTCCGTATAGTAGTACTTTGAATATAGATGTTGCATTATAGAGTATAGTTTTAATGAATTTTTGTATGTATAATTTTATAGTATAACCCTATATTAAATTTAAAACAACATAATATTTGATATAACCTTAACAACATATTTAATATGAATATGAACAAAAACCATATAAATTTGGGTGGGTCTCAGCTACATTATGAGAGTCCCACAACTTTGGGTTTAATCCATGAACTCTCCTTCATTTTTGTAGAAGATTATGATTAGCTGACATTTATCGATTAGAGACAATTTATCCCATATTTAATTCTATTTTTTTCTCATTCAAATGCTTTCTAAACATTGGTGCTTGTTATAATTTTTTCTCTTTCAAATTCTCTCTAAAATATTGATGTTTGTGATAATTTCTTTCTTATTCAATACAGATATGGGCAATCTTTAAGTTCCTTGAGCTTAATCTATGCTGGTATCTTCCGTTGCAAAAATACGGTCTTGTTCCAGATCACAACTTTGTTGATGAGTTATCTGCTTGCAGTGCTTCAATGCATCATGCTGATTGTACTGGATGTTGGAATAGAGGTAGAATCTGAACTTGTGATACTTGGTACAGGTTTTGATTCTAAAAAGAAACTCAAGACCCTAATTCCAGGACGACCTTTTGCAGATGTTCTTGAGAACTTAGCGGGTATAATTCCTTTATACAGGTCTGGTTGCTTCTGCTTTTTGTGCTTTTCTATGTATTTTCTTTATGTTAATTAAATTCAGGGAAGATAATGCATAATAAATCATAAGCTAACGTCACTCTGAAAACCTAAATCACTTTACATGTGCAGGGGGCTCATCCATCCACATTCCTCATATGGAAATTCTTGGCTTTTCGTAAATCTTATCAAATTTATAGTATTTTGAAATGCGTTCTTGATGGCTGTCCCATTTGAAAATTTGTCCTTCCTAGTATAAAGGAAATGTTGACTGATATAGACAATCACTATCAGCATTGGAAGAAAATTACACTCTTCTTTCGGAAATCCTGCCATGGGTTTTTTCATATTTGGGACAATGATAATCTATGCAGGCACATGGGATGGAATCCAATGCGAAAGAAGAATTGGTTTTGCGAGCTTTTCTGCCCATACAGTAATCTGGATTATCGTGAGATGTAAAGCATATTAGACAGTAGTCAACGAAATAACAAGGCCATAATTTCGCTCAAATTGCTACAACTTCTCCAGTATAAAAAAAACTCCATAATTGACTGTTCATTTAATGTTAAAATCCTTGTGAAACATATAACTACTACACTTTCTACAATAGAATGCCACATAATTTGATAAGTTTGTTTTTGGAAACTTCTTCTTTGCTTATTTTTATTTCACAAATTACTCCATTTCCTTTTTGTGATGTCAGTTATCAACATGTCCTACTTCCAGGACCACCTTTTGCAGATGTTCTTGAGAACTCAGCGGTTATAATTCCTTTATACAGGTCTGGTTGCTTCTGCTTTTTGTGCTTTTCTCTATATTTTCTTTATGTTAATTCAATTCAGGGAAGATAATGCATAATAAATCATAAGCTAACATCACTCTGAAAACCTAAATCACTTTACATGTGCAGGGGGCTCATCCATCCACATTCCTCATATGGAAATTCTTGGCTTTTTAGAAAGCTTATCAAATTTATATTCTTTTGAAATGCGTTCTTGATGGCTGTCCCATTTTCTGTCTGGAAAATTTGTTCTTCCCAGTATGAAGGAAATGTTGACTGATATAGACAATCACTATCAGCATTGGAAGAAAATTACACTCTTCTTTCAGAAATCCTGCCATGGGTTTTTTCATATTTGGGACAACGATAATCTATGTGAAGCATAAATTATATTTATATCTCACTTAGTAAGTATGTTTGATGTTTAAAATTTATATTTGTAAGTCATTCTAGATGTTTTCTTCCAAAAAAAAGTTTAGTAATATAAATACTAGATAATTTTCATTTTTATTCTGAAAGTTTTGGAATTAGATTTCAAAACTTTAGTTACAATGTTTGGACTCCATACCTTTACATATATGAGAACATACCATTTAGGATGGACACATAGGGACGTTAAACTCTAAGTCCTTGAAAAGTGTAGATTGAGTTTTTCCATTAGCTCTCATTCAAGTGACATCATAGAAAGCCAGAGGAAGGTTCACCTAATGAATGCAATATATACCGATGATCAATTACGCGGTGTCCTTCCCCACTTGCCATTATATAACTTTGATAATGAATTAAATGTGGTAATGAAGGGATATATAAATTATAACCACAATCAAACAATAAGTAACATTTATGTATGTATTTCCATTGAAAAAAATAATAATAACCTGTAAACTTTTTTAATAGTAAAAAAAAAATTAAAGCATGCTACAAGTGGTATGAAAGCCTAGGTTGCAAAACATGGGCCTACTAGGAAATTTGTTAACAAATACACCTATTTTGTGGTCACATACGGGCATAAATATGGAAAGAGAAGCTGTAAGTACACATCTGGTAAGGCCATCTAGTGAATCGGCTTGTATACCAGAAACGTGGATAAAATTGGAGGGTGGCCAACATAACCCTAAAACCATGTTATTAGATAATGGGAAAAAATTAAGGGTTGAGATGGATAGCTACAAGTAGATAATTAGAAACTAATGCGGGATCAAGAGAGGATATTGAAGAGTCTCTCTGATTGTCAAAACCATAGAGCTCTTGCCCCTAGTTCTGGTAATGAGAAAAGGGATGAATAATAGAGGCAAAGGGGTGAGAATGAAGCAAAGGAAAGTCACATGCAGTGAATGGAGGAAGGTAAGGATGGAAATGAGGAGGAATCAGACAATGTGTCAGATCATCAGAAGAATAAGAAATAGAGGACTGAGTTGAAAGGGGAGCTTAATAAAATTAAACCCCCACATTTTGATGGATAGATGGAATGAAGAATTGAAGCATGGATAATTAATATAAATAAATATTTCCAAATTTACAAATATAATGATAATTTGAAAGAAATATTGGCCATATATCATCTTTAGGGGAAAGCTACACTATGGTGGGAATAAATTAAGAGTGTTCATGCAATTAATGAGCAGGGGGTAAAATGGAAATTTTTCAAAAACTTTCAAAGGAGAAATACTTGACCGAATGACTCTATGATGAAAAAATAAAGGAATTCCATAACCTTCGATTGGGACAAATGACTCTTGATGAATTTTTGACCAAGCTTACCTCTTTACTGAGGTATGTGCCTTATGTCTAGGAGGAAAAGGTAAAAGTAAATTGTTTCATGAGTAGCCTACACATATTCATGAAAGAATTATTGGAATTTGATAATAAAAAAAACCATGGATGAAGACATTAGAAATGCATAAATTCGCTATAAAAAAATGAGATAAAAGGGAGAGGGTAGCAAGAGTTGGGAAAATAAAAACACACAAAAAAGTTTACATCACATGAAAAATGTGAGAGGTTGAAATGCTTAGGGTCCATAGAAGAATCAACACAGTAAACCTTCAGGAAAGTCTCAACAGAAATTTGAACCTCAAAATGAATACAAATAAATGGAAGAATCTAGTAAACCTAAGTTGGCTCAGTCACATAAGCCCCTATTTCAATGTTGGGGATGTGAAGAACCACATTACTACAAAAATTTCCCTCATTGCACCATAATATAGAAGGCCGCCAATATTCAAGAGGATTCTATAGTTGGATAAGTGGCTCGAAGTATGCCTAATATTAACGCGGCTTTGGATGATCATAAAGCTGAATACCAGCCCACTATGATTGAAATTGAAGGCAAGTTGTTTAATCATGTTGTATCAATTTTGATAGACTGAGGATATAGTTTAAGCTATATCAATCCTAAAACTGTGGAATTGTGTAATCTACGAGTTGGTAGATTAAAAAAACCTTGGCTGGTTGAGTTGGCCACAAGGGGAAAAAGAAGAGTAATATCCAAAGTAGAGATTTTTCTGTTGAAATAGAGGGTCATTTAATTAATGTAAACTTTAAATGTGCTACTTCTAAGATGTTATGATATACAAATTGGAGTTAATTAGTTGGAAAAACATTGGTCAATTGTTAATTGAGAAGAAAAAACCATTTGTTACCTTTCTAAGGAAGGTGTTAGGCAAGTAATCCAACGGGTGAAAAGACCCATTAAGTTGTCACCTATTATTGTTTTTGATTTAGGGAAATGTATTAGGAAGGGAAGCCAAATATATGTTGTATAAGTGAGTTTTACCGATTCTAAAAATAAGTCATCCACTTTGGAAGGTCTCCTGGTTATTCAAGACTTTACTAATGTGTTTCCGGAATAAATTCTGGCATTATCTCCCAAGAGAGATATTGATTTCGCTATAAGATTTGTTCCAGGACTCACATCTGTATCAAAATCCCCTTATTGAATGAATATTTCAAAATTGGCGGAATTGATGATGCAAGTATAGGAATTGCAGATTGAGGTGGATATTGGTGTCCACCCATAAATTCCACCTAGACCTCCAGTTGGTTTCATCATTTTCCTTTTTTGTAGCAGCATTTACTATTTTTAGCATTTTTTTGGGTCTTTAAATTCCACAGTAGTTTTGATCCCCTAAACGAATTTTTTGTGAGGTCTACAACAAGCCCATAGCCATAGGAAAGGGACTATAAAAAATACTATATTCCTCAGAGATATCTTTCTGACAAGGTATCATACACGCCAAATGGATACAATATGACCAAGTTACAACTCAGGGAAGTTGGCTGCCCAACTAGCTCCAACGGGGCCCACAAACTCTTGGTGTTCCATCTCCTGGTGTTAGGGTTTTCCCTTGGTGTTTAATAATAAAAATTTCCTTGAGCCTCATTGTAACATAGTTCAGAGGTATGTAGTCGCCCGAGCTAGTTTATTTCCATTTTGTATGTAAGCATATTTCAATTCTTCGATATTATTGAAATAAAGTTTTATTTATGATGCACTTTTGTGTTTATGTTTATATCTGTATTATATTGCATTCTTGCATATGTTTGGATCAGTGGTATTAGAGGTATGATCTCTCTTGTTTTTTCTTTGCATATACCCAACGAGGTCAGGGCATAAGTTGATAGGGATTGATATGGTTGAACCTTAGCAAGGTCAACCTCAGAAACTGTAACAACCTCCCATGCCAAAAGAAAATAAATATGAGGGAGAAATAGTTCCTTTAAACATATTGCTCTAGGATGACCTCAAGAAATAAAGGAACCCGAGGATGGAAAAATTTACCCATATCCTTCGATGACTACCCGAAGGTGACACATATTCATCTGAAAACCACTCTAGAGGTGCCACTCCTTTTAAGGTATAACTTAACTTTGACATTCCCATATTTGAAGACGATAGATGTGAACATCATAGATAAATGGTTAAATTTGTTGGAAGAATATTTTTCATTTTAGGAATTTTTCAACTGGGGAAAAATTATTTTTTCACTCCTGAAAGTCAATCCCCCATGTCAAGGACCAGTGGGCAGGGGAAATTTTAAGGATGGAAAATTATTTTGAAGTTTAAAAAATTAGCGAATCTCACTAGTACCTAATAGGAAAACTATAAAATGTTTATTGATGTATTTGTAAAATTATTGAAATTTATAATGATTTTATATATACTTTCTATATAATGCTGGCGATTTTTAACTTAAAATAATTTATATTGTAAAATTTGGGTGAATCATTTTTATAAAAATGGAAATTGGCGGATCTTTTTTTGGAAAAATCAAGGAAAATTAGCCCACCTGCGAATATTAGCCCCTAAAATTTTCCATGCCAGTGGGAAACCTACTGTGAGAAAAAGGAAGAGGGGGAACCGTCACTATTTTCAAATGCACCCGCTTGGAACTATTTCCAATATTCCATCAAGGAAAAATATTACTCTGTTGGTAGTAGTGAAGATAAATACATAAATTAGACCAAGTTGTGACAGGGAAGGGACTAAGATGTGTCAGAGTTTATAAATGGTTTTTGTTCCCTTCACACGAAGCTGAGTATCAAGGATTTTGAGCATCATTTGATACTCAAGTACCATGATTGTTTGCTTAAGTACATACAAGATGAAATCGAGTTCCTAGACATCTCCTTGTTCGGTGTCGCCTATCGCTATGCTGTCAAGATCAAGCAAAATTTTAAACAAAAGAATCAGGACTTTGGAAATGCGAATCCAAAGCAAGGGAAATGCACCCCCAAATTGTAGCACAAAGGACAAAGCCAAGGCAGGCTGACCCAGGATAACCCACCAAAGTCATAAGAAAATAAAAACACCAAGAAGGCAAAGAAGGACACAGGAAAGTGGTGGGAGTTCCATAAGAGCTCCACTCAAAACACAAGTGAGTGTTGAGCCAAGCAGTCATTGGTGGCTAATCTAAAGGCTTATGAATCAGATGCATGCTTTGATTCCGAGTCATTACATGATAAGGGGAATGAAAAAGGTAAGAATATTATTGATGAGGAGCCTTGTGCCACCCTTTCCACCACCAAGATCTAGAAGGAGGATCCCGAAGATCCAGAGGAGGGGGGGCACCTTTTCAACTAAGAGATATGGGTGAAGGGTTCTCCGCTACAGTTCGTTGTTGACAGAGGGAGCCAAAAGAAACTCATTTCAACAAAATTTGTAAAGAAAATAGGCCTACTAACCACAACATACCCACAATCATACATTATCAGGTGGCTTCACCAAGGACGATATCTCCATGTCATATAGTAGTGTCTCCTCCTTTACAACATCAAACCCTTCATAGATGAGGTGTTGTATGGTGTTTCTCCTCTTGAATTTTTTATGTATTACTAAGAAAATCATACATGTGGAAGTCACACGTTGTGTATGAATATAGGCCTCACACTCTTATTATTACTTTGGGAAATAATTTGTACAAGATACCAGAGGTAGCACTGCCTACCGCCATTTCTCTAATCACTACGAAGCAATGTAGGAAGACCATCTCCCAGACTGAGAAATTTGTTTTCCTTATGATTGGCCCTCAGGGCTAGAAGAAAATTGTGGCCACAACCTCCATATAAGGCTCCTCCACATGGCAATAATAGATGGACTAGGTCTTGGAGGAGTACAGGGACATGTTTACCTCACCCATAGGGGTACCTCTACACTATCATGTCAAGCACTCCATCGATTTGACCCTGGGCACGTTGCTACCCAATGGAACGATGTATCGATGGTCTATTCTAGATAACGATGAAATCAAGAGGTAGATTTAGGAGTTTCTCTAGAAAGGGAAAATTAGTCCAAGCGCATACCCTTGTAGGAGCTTGATCATGTTGGAACAAAAGAAGGGACCTCGAGGCTTTGTATTGACTATCAGGAATTGAACTATATCACTGTTCGAAATAGGTATATGATCCCATGGATTGATGACTTGCTGGATAACCTCAAGGGGGGGAAATATTTAAGCATTAATGACATGAAGTTCGGTTATCACCAGCTACTAATCGAACCCTCCAATGTGTGGAGGACTTCCTTCAAATCCAAGGAGGGCCTTTTTGAATGGTTGGTCATGCCTTTGAGGTTGATGAATTCCCCCAAAACCTTCATGAGGCTGATGGAAGACATATTGTGACCCTTCACCAACTCATTCGTGGTGGTGTATTTGGAGGACATCATGATATTCAACAGGAGTTGGGATGATAACCTCCACCACATTCGACAGGTCCTCCAAGTACTGTGGCAAAAAATGTTGTTTGCCAATTTGGATAAATGTACTTTTGAAATGACCCGGGTTCAATATATGTGATACATCATTGATTAGTGGGGTGTTCATGTGGACCCATCCAAGATACATGTTATTCAAGATTAGCCAACCCAACCACTCTAACAGAGCTCCACAATTTTCTGGGTCTTGCCAACTTCTACTGCTGGTTCGTGTTGGTTTTCTCTCATATCACTTGGCCTTTGAGTCAAGTCACCAAGGGAAGAGCACAAGAAAATTTCATTTTATCTAAATCCAAAATGAAGGTATTCCCTGAGTTGAATCATCGACTCTACTCTGCATTAGTTCTTACATTACCATAACTAAAACAACCATTTGAGATCGAGACATATGACTCTAAATATGTTATTGGTGAATTTATTACTCAGCATAGGCATCCAATGGAATATCCCAATAAGATACTTTTAAACATAGTTATAAACTATCCCACCTATGACAAATATATGTATTCCATTATGCAGGTCTACAGAAAATGAAGGCATTACACTTTGGGGAATGAAACGGTCTTTCACACGGACCAACGACTCCCGCAGTTGATACAAACACAAGGGAAGTTACATAACGATCACCATTAAAAATGTTCCAAATACCTACAATAGTTCCATTTTAACATTAAGTACAAGAAAGGTAGCACCAAAAATGTTGCAGATTGCCTCAACTGACCCTCGATCGTGGAACTAACCATTGTGCTCGACTCTTGCAGGAACAAGACTTTGGGGTGGTTGCATATTTACAAAATCCATCTAGAATTTGGAAACACATACCAGACACTCTTGGATAGAGAACAAGTTCCAAATTTTCACCTCCAGGATGCAATGCTATGCCACCTGGGACACTTATTTTTTCCTTCAAGAAAGTGTGCCAAGATGATTTTGGAATCACACTACAGTCAAGTCGTTGAACATTTCGAGGTGTAGAAAATAACGACAATACTACATAAGTATTTGTATTTTCCAAACATTTGATAAGATGTTGGGAAGTACATCAGATGCTGCACTCTGCCAAGGGCTATATACTCTACCACCTACCCCTAGTCTACCTTGGGAATCCATCTCAATGGATTAAATTTCAGGCCTTCCTTCTACCAAGCAAGGAAATGACTGCGTTTTTATTGTTGTCGACATATTCTCTAACAAGGCCATTCTAGTGACCTAAAATAAAACTATCACAATAGAAGACACTGCTAAAATCTTCTTTGAACAAGTGTGGGTGCGCTTTGGTATCCTATAGTCCATTATCTCAGATTAGGATAGCAGGTTCCAAAGTACATTTTGGTTGTCTCTAGTCCATGTTGGATACCAAGCTTACTAAGTCCACGACTTTCCACCCCAAAACTGATGGTAAAATGGAGGTCATCAACAAGATGATCATACACATTCTACATATGTACAACTTGAAGCATCCTCGCACATGGGATGAAAGCCTTCCTTATGTCCTTCACAGCTACAACGAAGCTCTCCTTAGATCAATTAGCCATAGCCCCTTTCTGGTGGGGTTGGGATTCCAACTACTATTTTAGCATTCCTCGTAAATAAATTCATGTAAAAATATATAAGACCACGATGATGGGACATGTATTCAAAGCTCAATGTTGAGAAACACATCTTAGATGGTGTTCATTTTGGTTTATTATGGATAAAGGCGATTAGGAAAGGAAATGGATAAGGATTTAGAAAGTAAAAGTGACATTTATTGGCATTTATTTATGAAAATAATAGAAATTAGGAGAAAATGAAGGTGAAAGGTCATAGGTTGCATGTGAGGAGGAAAAATGAAGGAAAGTAATGGAAAATGAAGAAAATAGATGCATCTTCTATAAAAAGGATTTTGAGGATTAGTTGGAAAGATTTTGATAGGTTTTGGTAGAGCTATACTTATTCTATCTCTCTTTTATACTCTTGAGAACTTAGAGTATTCTTGGATCACTCTTGGAAAGTGTGGCATATTTTGATATTTTGATCAAGAAAGAAAACGAAGAGCAGGAAAGTGGAGGAGAACATCAGGATCAACATCTACAACAAGTTTTGAGTGCACATACTGAGTTTCATGTATAATTTCCTCAATGTTTTGGGCATGCATGGTATTGCATGTGGTTTCTTGATTATGATCTTTAATTGGCATGGAGGATGGTCAGGATTGACTGTGGATTTTCCTAGCCTTTCCATTTCTTAGATAACCATGGTGATTGTGGGTTTATTTCCATTGATTTTTTTCTGGTTGGTTCTCATGTTCTTATAGATGTGGGTTGAGTTATTAATTCTTGGAGCCTTGGTTGGAAAAAATATCTGGAGCCTGAAGGACAACTATTGGGTTGAGTTAGTAGCCCTTGATCCTTGGTTGGAAAAATGGTTTGGATCCCTAGGTGGGTTGAGTTACTAGTCCTGGAGCCTTTGTTGGAAAACTGCTTTGGAGACCAGAAACAACTAGGGTTGAGTTACTAGTCCTGGAGCCTGGGTTGGAACAAAAACTCTAAAGCCCTGGAAAACTTGGATAGAGACTAATCCATGATGGTTAGAGATGTCCGACTGTGAGGTGGAATCACTAGTTTGGGGTTGAGATTGTTTGGTCTTTGGATATCTGCTTTGGTGTTGATTGATATGTTTGATAAATTCCCACATTAATGCTTGGAATATAGCACGGGGGTAGTTGGCTGAAGTGAGATTTGGCTCAACCATGTCTATGGTTAGGCGAAACTTGGAAGTCTCATTCTGGGTTGGTTTCTACATTCATTAATGAAAGGTTCATTGCCTTGGTATTTGATTTGTATATGCACTATTTTATATATGGATTCTATTGCAGATGTATCCATGGTGTTTCTGTTGGTATTATGCAGGTTATATGCATGCATTGTGATAGGTATGGATCTCTCCATGTTTTCACTTGTAAATGAATTTACAATTTATGTATGGTCTAGTAGATGGTACTCTAGATAATGGTTTAAAGGAATGATGCTTCTTATAGAAATTCCTGTCTTTTTATACTTATAGATGCAATGTTTGTGACATATTTGAAGAAATTAATGTCTTTTTTAGGAGGGGTATGGATGATTTCCTGGTGACGTGATTACTTCCATACATTTTTTTAATGTTATTTATCAACTCTTACAGTTTCATGAAGTGATCTGGGCTGTGGGCCTAAAATGGTGGTACAAATCCCGAGGTTGCAGGAAAAAATTTTACCAAACAAGGCTATGGCCACTACCTTTCCTTGGAATGCCCATGGATATAGGATTTTTTTTCTACCTTGCTTGTTCATGCCTGCGGGTAATGCTCAATGTGGTCAAACTTTTAGTCTCTCTCAGGGTTCAGGAGCCTGAAAGATTGGGTTACCTATTGAGGATGTTTTTAATGTTTTATAAGGTGTATTTATCTTGTTTTAATGGGTTCCACTTCCTTAAGGTCATATAGTGGGTTTAATCTCATATTAGTAGCCTCTCATCACATGTTTACCCCGATTGGCCGGTTTCTTGGGTATATTTTGGAAGAGGTTTTTATA
The DNA here is from genome assembly GCA_034641835.2 of Pinus albicaulis. Taxonomy (NCBI): domain Eukaryota; kingdom Viridiplantae; phylum Streptophyta; class Pinopsida; order Pinales; family Pinaceae; genus Pinus; species Pinus albicaulis. Next base: position 749,925,373 of record CM076581.1, on the reverse strand, counting down.
GAGTGGTATCAGAGCATGGTTCAACCCTTGGACTAGATGGGTGGTGTGTTGGTCATGATTTTATGTTGGTTGCGTATGTGTTTAGTATTCTTGTAGTCTATATGCTTGTTTCATCCATTCACCATGGTGGAAATGGTGTTGCCATGGAAGTGTTGATGGTGTTGTTGTCAACATGTTGTCATGAATATATGACTAGTTATGTTTTGTTCATGCTTATGTATTGTTCATGCATGCTTGCTTACATATTTTTACATATCATACACACATTTCTTGCTTATGCTAGGGTTATATATTGGTCTGCTTCAGTTTTATCTGTGTATTCTTGCTTGTGTGATGTCATATGGTTAACATGCATTGTTTCTTCATGATTGGTTATACATGTCCATTGGGTGCACATGGTTAAGTTTGCATTGGTTTGATTGAGGTTGTTGTGTATAAGTTCATTGTGTGAAATTAGGTTATCATGATGGTACTAGTATGTTATGATGCTAATATGTTGGTTGAGATAGAGCAAGAGATGCAGATCATTAAAATAATGTTGCAACAATGGACTTTGGTCAAAGAGCAGATCGTCATACATGTTTGTATGCTTGGGATGCATGTATGTGATTCATGGTTGTTGTAAGCTTTAGGGTTACTTATTTTCTTGTCATTCTATTATTATGGTTACATATGTGATGAATGGTATTTTATCAATGTAGTAATATGCATTATGGTTATGTGTATTCTTTTCATTCCACTGATGTTATGGTTACCTACATGATAAATGTTAGCTAACTAGTGTGATTATATGTACATTTGTTGGTAAGTCAAATATGGTATCAACTTGATGAGTATGTTATATGTTGTTGATGACCATGTTATATGTTAAATTATTGTTGTTATATGTTATTTAACTTAATGATTAGGGTTATTCCATTTAAGACTTGATGTTATGTGTATCTTGCTAATTTGGATTGTCCTATGCAAATGGTTATGGTTATGACATTCTAGTATGAGTTAATATTTTGTGAT
>CM076581.1:749871859-749919359 GCA_034641835.2 Pinus albicaulis | reverse complement strand
GAAAATTAGTTGCTAGGACAATGAAGTAATAATCCAAGTATTGAATAAGAAGCAAAAAACCTTAATCTGGTAAGAGTCGTTTCTCTTGAATACACCGAGGGTAATACCTATATACAAAAGGTGTCATTCGAGGTTAAAACGCATATATGTTAAGGAAAAAAAAGAAGAGAAAGCCTGAGAGTGGGAATCAAAGAGAAGATTTAAAAAAAAAGATAATAACACCTTGAATAAAAATTATAGAAATCCCATTTCTATTCTCAGCCTTTTGATATGAATAATTTGTGGGAATGAGGTGTCCAAACCCAATTTCCCATTAAGATTTTCTAAGGCGAAGACGTAGCTAAAAAATTGAAAAAGGGAGAATCAAAGTGAAAGTTACTTTTCCACTACCCTGGAAATATACAACGCATTTCAATGCATGCCTCCATAAAATCTTGCCATATATATTGGAAATGAGGGGAACAATATTTTAGTTTACCTTTAGAGGTGAGAATTGAGAATTGGGAAACCTAGCAACTCGCCTAAAGCCATGAATCCTTGGAAGTAGCCGCATTATAATTGTTCTTGGGAAAGCTCTATAAAATTTCGATAAAACAAGAGATGGTGGCAACAGTAGTACCTACCGAGCAAGTTAAGTGTTGGATAATCATGGATAATCATAGATAAAACTATAATTTTATGTTCTTTACTATGCCATAGTATAAGAAAAATAAAAAATATCGTCAACTGAAACATGTAAAGCATTTAGGTACTAATGTTGCTTTCAGGTGATGCTGCTTTTTCGGTATAATAGAATAGGTTATGTTTCTCTTTCTGTATTGGAGAAATAAATATGTATGTCTACTCCAGGGGAAACAGTGTTAAAATTTTCATCAAAAACATGTATTCCAAACAAACAATATTGAACTTGTGATAAAAAACATCCATTCCATGTACCATATGGTAGAGAGAAAAAATTTGAAAGCAGTGTATCCTCCTTACAGCAACAAAGTTATATAGTTATATTGCGTCTTCAGATTTGTTTTGAAAAGATCCATATTTTTTCAAATATTCCAAACTCAGAATACAACGCTGAGAAACATCATAATAGCTGAGCAGGTTTAAAAAAAAACTAAATAAAAGTTTCCAATGCTCTCTATAGCTCTATAGGCATGTAATCTCATTAGAGCTTCCTGCAATCTCTTGATTTAACTAAATAAAAGTTTCCAATGCTCTCTATAGCTCTATAGGCCTGCAATCTCATTAGAGCTTCCTATAATCTCTTGATATGTGCTACTGGTACACAATACAAAAACATCTCGTTCGTAAAACACTAGGGTTTACATTTTCCATGGTAGAAATTTGATGAATTCAGGTCACTGAAAATTTAAATACAAGTAACATAACGTAGAAGAGAATGGTAGTAAACTGACAACCGAAAGAATCCTATATTTGATTCCCAAAATCTAAATTACTTGTTGGGGACACTTGTCCAGTGAGAACCCCCACTTTCTTCAAGGTACAACTTTTGTCATTTAGGAAAGGATAGTTCAACAACTTTTCACTCATCCACCAGCATTTCCAATTGATGCATGCATTAAAATCTGGAAGGGAGAACCTAAGTTTTTGACTACAAATCAATAATCAATTTATATCTAGGTAATGTCCTATTTATCATATCTCTATCATATCTCTGATAGCTTGAGAAAAGCAGAAACATCTCAGAATAGGATAACATATTGAACTCAAATAAGACAGAGGTGACCTATTTAGATTTTTTATAAAGAATAATTGGACACCTATAATTGCATTCAAATTTATAGAAATATGTTTGCCTTAGCGGCATATAACTTAGCGATATAACACAAACAATGATGTTACATAAGGGCATATACTACATCACCATTCACACATTCATAAGCATTACAAAGTAATATTTACTTTATATAAGCCACTTCAGGGGAAAATTAAGAGAATTAATAGATCTTAATATGATAAAACTTATTCTAACCAATTCAATTTGATTTTTTTGCGAAAATTCAAAGGCCGAAATTAGGCGCACGATCCAAGTTTATGTAGTAGCAGAAGTTTTGGGGCACTTGACAGGCCCAGTCGAGAAATTGAATCAGTTTTAGAGATTCTGGGGACAGATGCATTGCTCCATTATATATTATATTAGTGCAGTGAATTTATGATCAGTTAGTAATTTTGGTGTGGAACATATAGTAGGGATGGTGAAGAGATGCTCTTTTTTACTGCATATGTACAGTCTAAAGAGTGTAAATCAACACACCTTGTTTACCTTCTTCTGGTTTTTCACTTCCAGAAAACAAGATTTGGTTTGGATTCTTTATTTTTTGTTTTATGTTGTGATGTGTTACCAATTTCAAAACTCAATACATCTATTACTTCTAGAAAATAAGATTTGTTGGGTATGTATTTGCTAGTAAGTTCATTTTTGTTAGTCTTAATGCACTAATCTATTAAGGAATTATGGTAAGAAATGAGGAATGATTACAGTTGTGATTTAACTAACGTTTACCTTTCTTTACGCAGGAAAATGGACAAGGAACGATTGTTGTTCCTTAGTGTTGGCACAACAAAATCCGACAAGAAAAGAAAGGAATGAAAGGCTGAGAAAGAATCAATGAGATCAGCGTGAAATAGAGAAAGATGTCTTAAAGATGGAAATTGGTTGCGAATCCCTCACGATCTCCCGATCTTGAGGGATCACATTTACTATTTACTTTTTACCCTTTCTGACTATTAAAGGAAACGATTGTAGGAAGATAGGGACACCTGTTGTTTTTCCAAATTGTAAGCTTAATTACAGACTGTATAGTTGAAGAACGAAATTACATTGTAATGTGACTAAAGTTTGATGATTAATTGAAGTTCCTGTTTTCATTCGCATCATCTGAAGTAATCTAGCAGTGCCTGCTCGTGGCTAAGGGCTCGGCTTTTGGTGGAATTCACTGCTTCATCTGTGTCATACATTTTTGATTATCGCAAGTGTGATGGTTTGATAATATTATTACTTTCTGTGATTCTATTTCCTTTGCTGTTCATTATTTTCCTGTGTTAACCAAAGAGTTCTGTTTTATATAATTTACAATATTGTTATTTATTTAGTTTCCTTCCGCTTTCGGATTGAGTTTCTTAGATAATTGTTCTGCTCAATGTGATCAACTGTAATAGTATTAACTACTGCTGTTAGACTCTCAGATTGATATCATTGTTGTTTTACTGAAGAATGCATTTGATTTAGATTTAATCAGTTTCGAAGAGAAGGGTTATCACTACTGTACTCTTCACTGATATTGTTGTTATTTGAAATGCTGTAGGATTTGATTTCATTAGAGGATTGAGTTTCATTTAATTATAACTAGAATTTACTTGCTGCATCCGTTTACTCTTGTATTAAAAGATATATACTGCAATCTATGAAAAATTACTCTTTGATTTAAATAGCAGCCACATACTGTGTACACTCTTGAAATAGAAGGACTTTCTCGGATTGATAATTAATGTGAGGATAATTAGGAGTTTAAAAGGCACCTTTTATCACCCAACATTTTGGCACCATTGCCGGGGAGAGTGTAAGCCATTTATGAAGAGTGATGTATATCTGATAATTGCTTGTTGAGAGAGAACTGAGTATTGAAAATGGAAGGTAAGAACCTGCATATGGAGTATGAAAAATGCCTACTCCCTCGCCCACTTTCCAGCAGAGTTGTTAAAAATTTAGGGTAGAGGTAAACATTTGAGTTGTTTGTATGAATGAATAAGAATAAAAGACCAGAAATCAATCCAATTCCACTACCCAAACCTGAAAAATTTAAGGGACCAGTGACCCTTGGACGATCAACTTTCATAGACTAAATCTTGAAGAAAGTTGAATCTCAGCCATCAGTAGGTCCTCGAAACATTGCTTCCAGACAACCTACTGTCTCCCTTCGAGCCACAGGCTCACTATCTACAGCCTACGCTGAGGTGCATAGAAAAACTATAGGAACTGAGCAGAGTTTTCAAGAAATTGAAAATTCGTACCCAATTTCCTCACAAGAAGAGAATTCTTGTAATATTCGTGAAGGAGAAGGAGAAACAGGGGAAGAACCAGGAGCCCCTCAGGTAGTAATTGAGCAAGGAATACCCAGTATCCCAGACAGAGGGAGTGCTATTAAGGTTATTTCCACCCCTTTGGGACACCCTAGGGATAACTCCCTAGCTCGAGAAATCCCGGAAGGATACTGGCATATATTTGATCAAATGGCTAACAATCCACAAGCACCCCAAACTTCCACATTGCAGTACCCCATCGTTGACACAGCTGCCAATGCTCCTATGAGAGCTATCCCTTTACAAAATATTCCCACCTTTCATGGGCTCTCATCAGAGGATCTAGACGCATTTTTGTTTGAATTCGATGTATTATGTCGGGGTTATGATTATACCACCGACCCCCAAAAAATAAAGCTGTTTCCATCTACATTAAAAGGCACAGCCTTCCGTTGGTTCATGGGGCTAGGTGGAGGAACAATAAATGATTGGGATCAAATGAAAAATTATTTCCTTAAAAAATATCAGGATTATTGCAGATCTAGGGAATTGAAAGACGAAATATTCCAAATGGTAGCTAGACTTGGTGAAACATTGGAAGAGTATGTAGAGCACTTCCAATATAACCTCCAAAGATCCCCCTATGTAAATCCGTCCCTACCTGATAATGTGCTGAAAACTACACTGATTAAAGGGATGAAAGAATAATGGATAGAGACATTAAATATTATGGGTAAAGGTGATATATATCAAGAAGATTATGCTGATATTATTAAATTGTGTATCAGGTGCTCAAGGGGTAGTACAAGACTGAAATCAGTAGAACGCGACATGACTACCAGGGACAGTAAATTTCTGGTGGAACCATTACTCGTACAGAAATTGGCAACCTATTGGAAGATTTCAAAAAAAATATCTTGGGGACTTTGACGATGCAATTAGATATCATGCAGGCCAAGTAGAAGCAGAACAAAACCTGGTGATATTTTTCTCGAGATGCAGAAAGAAGCATAGTCACAAAGAGTGTTTGCTAGATATGGTACAAACCTGTGCCATATGTACTAACGATCATGCCACAGAACGCTGCCTGTCACTTCTAGGGTTAAAAGAAGTCTATAAAAAGGCAGAAGAAGAAATAGAGCCAGTCTACCTGCTAAATCAACATCGCCAATGGCAACCACGAAAAACAGGTACGCCAACCGACCCATCTTCTTCCTTTCAGCCCTCGCAATATAATGCTCAACAATACACATGAGATATGTGCAAAAATTTTTCCCAATTGGTCACAACAACCATTCTCTATGCCACCTTGGTCCAACCAATCAAACCAAAATAATAGTTGGCCAAATTTTCCTTGTTTCCCACCATTTTGGCCATCCTCCACATATCCATTCTAATGGCCATCCTCTATGTCACAAAACCAGAGTTGGCAGTCAAGCTGACAAAGACCTACAAATCAGCTAGCAAGAACAATCCCCCTACCTTAACCTACACTGCCAACACCCTATCCATTGCAACAGAACCCTCAAACCAACCTACGACCACAGCTCCCAACCCAACCCAACCTGAACCCCAACAATAGACCGATCCAATCTGTGCAAATTATTGAAGGACCCGAGCGAGAAACTAATTTAAGGGAGTGTAATGAGCTGCAATTAAGATTTGGGAGGATAATAGAGTCAGAGGGGGATAAAAATATACAAATTGAAAATCTGTTACCTGTAGAACAAGCACCACAAGTGGAGAATCCAGTTAAACAGAAAACCCACGATCAAACTATTACCTCTTCTCCACCATTCCCAGAAAGATTAATTATACCCTGCTCAATCGAATATCCAAATTTTGATCTTTTGTGAGAAATGAAAAATTTGTGTAAAAATACCTCTCCTCTAGGCTATTAAGGACATTTCAATTTATGCGAAAACTATCAAAGAATTATGTATGAAAAATCCAAGGAGGAAAACAAAAAAAACTCCAACTGTCAATGTCGTCGGTACTCTGTTTGATTTATTATTAGGCAGAGAAACACTAGTAAAATATGAGGACCCAGGAAACCTTATAGTCATAGTGAAAATAAACGGGTGCTCCTTTCCCAATGAATTAGTTGACCTAGGAGCAACAATCAATATTCTCACAACAACAACTTGTCAAAAGCTTGGCATTACATCCTTTGACCCAACCACAACCCTCTTGGAACTGGCTGACCGATCAATTGTCAAACCAGAGGGGACATCACAGGATGTAATGGTGTCTGTAGATTCTTGGGAATAGCCAACATATTTTATGATCATCAATCCTAGAAACCGACTAGATGGACATCCCCTAATTCTAGGAAGACCTTGGCTAGCAACCGCAGATGCTTACATAAGTTGTCAGATAGGAAACATGACTATAGTAAGAGGAAAAGATGTGAAGAATTTAGGCTTATATCCTCCAGCTCAGCCAAGTCTAATAATAATAAAAATGAGGAAACAACCTGTATCATATTTAATTGAAAACATTAGATCACCACTAACCATAGAAGATGCTCTTGAATTCAAGGTTCAAATAGAAGATGACATCATTAACACTTATATTAACCAACCAAATGCCGTATCTCATCCAAAATGTCACATGATCGAAGCAACCTTGGATAACGAAGTCGAAGAGGATTCCTTACAATACTTTAGCTACCAATCAATCCCAAAATATTCTATTTATAATAGAAAAACCGTAGAAATTGAGCCAGGGAAAACCTTAAATATCAATAAAAACCTGACTGAGGACCAGGCACAGAGGCTTGTCCAACTTCTGAGAAAATATAAAGAAGCCTTCACTTGGGATTACCCAAACATGAAAGGGATTGATCCCTAGCTATGCATGCACCACATCTATATAGAGAAGGATGCGAGGCCCATTAGACAAACTGAATGAAGATTAAACCCTCATCTTCAAGATATTGTGAAATATGAACTACAAAAACTGTTGGATGTGAATTTCATCTATCCTATATTCGATAGAAAATGGGTCTCCCCATTAGTAATAGTGCCTAAAAAGAATGGAAAGTGGCGTATATGTGTTGACTATAGAGAGCTTAATAAAGCAACCCAAAAAGATCACTTTCCCATTCCATTCATTGAGCAGGTCTTGGACACATTGGTAGGAAAAAAATTCTTTTCTTTCCTAGACGACTTCAGCAGCTACAACCAAATTCAAATTTCCCCTGAAGACTAGGATAAAACTACTTTCACCTACCCATGGGGAACCTTTTCTTACAGGGTCTTACCTTTTGGATTGTGCAATGCACTTGCTACATTCTAGAGGGCTATACTCAGCATTTTTTCAGATCTGATAAACAAAGGACTCAAGGTTTACATGGATGACTTTACGCCTTACGGAGATGACTTTGAGCCAGCATTACAAACGCTAGAGAAAGTTCTGCAATGATGCACTGCTACCAGGCTCTGTTTAAGCCATGAAAAATGCCACATGATGATTACTGAGGGCCTCATCCTGGGACATTATATCTCAGCAGCTGGAATCTAGGTAGATCCAACAAAAATTTAGATAATTCTTTTAATATCTGCTCCTTCCACACAAACTGAGGTACGCAGTTTCTTGGGATTTTCTGGATATTATAGGAGATTTATAAAGAGTTTTTCTTGAATTGCTGCACCCTTATATGTATTAACAGGAAATATTGATTTTATTTGGACTGAAAAATGTGACAATGCTTTTGAAGATTTTAAACGGCTTGTATCAACAGCCCCAGTGCTAAGGGGCCCAAATTGGGATTTTCCATTTCAGATCTCATCTGACGCATCAGACACGGCTATTGGAGCAGTTCTTAGCTAGGAGGAAGATAAGAAGCCATATGCAATATACTACATTAGCAAAAACATATCTCCTACTGAATTGAACTACACTGTGACCAAAAAGGAATTTCTGGTTGTAATCTATGCTATTAAAAATTTTAGACATTATATAACAGGATACCCTGTGGTTTTGTACATAGATCACTCTACTATTAAATATCTAGCTAATAAACTTGTTACAAATGGAAGAGTGACAAGATGGTTGATTCTTTTGCAGGAATTCCACATAACAATCAAAGATCGACCAAGAAAGGAAAATCCAGTAGCAAAATTCCTTTCACGTATGCCAAAGACAGATGACTCGACAGCAGTAGAAGACTGGTTCCCTGATGAACACTTATTTGTGGTAACCTTGAAAACACCATGGTACGCAAATGTCGCAAACTACTTAGCAGTAGGTAAGTTACCCAAAAACCTGATGCCTAATGAATGAAAACAAATAGTACAACGTAGCATGCAGTTCTCCTAGATTGGAGGTTATTTATTTCATATAGGGGCTGATATGCACATTCGAAGATGTATCAAGGAAGACAAAATATTCGACATCCTGAAAGCCTACCACGATGGGCCTTGTGGCGGACATTTTTCAGACCGCAGGACTAGTCACAAAGTCTTACAGACGGGCTATTATTGGCCCACCATTTTTAAATATGCTAGGAAGTTTGTCCAGGCATGTGATAGTTGCAAAAGAATGGGACGCCCTGGGCAGTCTGATGAGATGCCCCTGCATCCGCAGTTAGTCATCGAGCCTTTTGAGTGATGGGCATTATATTTCATCGGTCCAATAAACCCATTATCTAATCAAAAGACATATATATTAGTTGCAACAGAGTATGTGACTAAATGGGTGGAGGCAGAAACATTACCAAGGGCAACAGAGGACTCTGTAATTCACTTTATTTTCCAAATTTTTGTGCGATATGGCTTGCCTAGAGAAATAATCATAGATGGAGGGCCAAAATTTATAGGCCATAAGATTGCTGCGACATTAAAAAATCACCATATCTTGCACGGAATCACAACTCCATACCATCCATAGGCAAATGGCCAGGTAGAAAGCACCAATAAAGTATTCGAGGCAATACTCACAAAAATAGTCACATCGCATAGACGTGACTGGGCTACCCGATTGCTAGAAGCCCTGTGGGCATACCGCACGACATGGAGAAATACCACAGGATATTCCCCATATCAGCTAGTGTTTGAGAAAGAGCCAATCTTCCCAATAGAATTTGAAATTCAGACATTGAGGATAGCTCAAGAAGTAGGCTTGGATCTTAATGAAGCACAGATTAACAGGCTACATCAAATCAATGAATTGGATGAAATCCACCTATCAGCTCTTCAGAATACTACACTAATCTAACAAAAAAGAGAGAAATGTCATGATACCCTCATCAAGAAGAAGACATTCCATGAAGTTGATTGGGCACTTCTGTATGATTATAGGTTCCAGGATTTCCCAGTAAAACTCCAGACTAGATGGTTAGGCCCATATGAGATAGAAAAGGTGCATGATAATGGCACCCTCACATTATCCACCATTGATGGATCTGGCTATTCTTTTAAAGCAAATGGACATCGAGTACGCCTCTATCACAAACCGCTTACCAGGGAGTTATTTTTCCAACACCTACGGGAAGATTCCACTATGTAAATTCTTGTTGAGGAGGGCAACCCTTCCACAGCACCAGTTCAATGAAGGAATATACTTTTTCTCAGAACTTGTACATAAGTTTTTTTTTTTTTTCTTTTGATTGGATTTGAGTGCATGTTAGTTTTGATTCTTTCCTCTATTTTCTTTGCTGTTCCCTACAGGGAACAACTGCTGTTCCCTCTAAGGAACATCAATTTTCTTATGTTTTTCTTTGTTGTTCCCTATAGGGAACAACTACTGTTCCCTCTAAGGAACAACAACTTTTGTGTGAATTTTTCTTTGCTGTTCCCTATAAGGAACAAAAACTTTTGTGTGAATTTTGCTTTGCAGTTCCCTACAGGGAACAGATGTTGTTTCCTATAAGGAACAAAAAATTTTGTGTGAATTTTACTTTGCTGTTCTCTACAGGGGACAACTATTGTTCCCTATAAGGAACAACAATTTTTGTGTGTATTTCACTTTGTTGTTCCCTACAGAAACATCAATGTTTCATGTGAATTTTGTTTTGTTGTTCCCTATAGGGAACAACTGTTGTTCCCTCTATGGAATAGCAAAATTCTTTTAGTATAGCTTGCTTTGATGTTCCTTACAGGGAACAACTGTTGTTACCTTTAAGGAACAACACTTTTTTATATTGCTTTTGCCATTTTCTTTCAAAGAACAATACTCTGTAAATATTTTTGAAGGACATCCTATTATTATCCCTCAACCACCCTAGTTTCACTTTGTATGATGCTCTTAATGACATGAAAAGTACAATATGTATGGAGGTACAGTGGAACAGAAAAATACCATGGATATTATCATCGTTAACAAAATTACTTTGTGATGCTCCATAAAAAGAAAAAGACATAGTTATCTATCTCACTTTACTGCCTTCATTTCCATTATAAATTAAACTGATTGATTATTTGTATCATGTTGGTTATCCCTTGTCTGTAATCCCTAATATTAAGGAGTGATGAGCCACCCTATATGTATAAAATGGGGATTAAAAAATAAAAATAGAATAAAATAAAAGGAGATAAAAAAATATATATGTACATTTAATAATGATTTTATGATTTTCCACAGGTAAGGATAGGGGGTCTCATCACGAGCCAGCCTACCATGATCATAAGGAAGAAGAAAAATGGCATTCCCACTATGGCCACCACACCAGGGATATGATCCAATGGATGCATGAACAAATGAAGTCCTTGGAAACAGGAGGTCTCATCACAAGCCGGCCTGACCACTCTTGCTACTTCCCAACGAATGGAAATGTGCTCACCTGGTCACCAAGACAACATATTGGTCTTCGCTGTAGAACATCATAAGACATTTCCCCAGCTATACATAGAGGACCATGGTTCTCAAGGGTTAAAAAGCAACTCCGTCGAGGCCATGGATGCCTGCGGGCAGCAGAAGCTCTACTGATGGTATTGAAGCTTTATTTTACATCAATAATTATTATAATACCCTTTTCTTATAAATATTTGCTATGGAGAGATTATGGTCCTAACATCCCATTGCACCTATATGCATGAATATTTTTAAAAGTCAATCATAATGGTATAAGTGGAATAATGGCATTAAAAGTATTATTTCTTGTGTTTTTGTTGATGTTCCCTTTTTATTTATTATATAAAATCACAGTAGCTTATCATTTAGAATTCACGGTACAAGCCTTGATTTCACTCTGCCATACTCTTTATGATCTTGTCATTAATATGCATGCTTTACCAACCCATTACTCTTGTACCTTGCCACCAGCACCTTACCCTTTTCATTTCATGCGGTCGAGGATGACCTATCATTTTGAAGGGAGGCGGGGACCCCCAGTGTACTTATGAGTGCACTATTTTTCTCACATTTGATTGTGCGGAATAATACAACATTCCATGATTGTAGCGCATGTGGTATGATAACAGCCTCAATAACGGTATAAAACATCATATAACCATTTGTTGTTCCATTTCTCGGCTTTGTGCATCGTCGTGTTTTGTTGCTATACTTATCGTTTGCAGAGTTACAACACTATGGGAGGAAGAGCGGTACGCAGAGAACCATTGATATTGGTTGTCTCTGATGCAACCAGGGAAATTTTAGCTCAGGCTGGGTGGATAACATTCCTTACAAGATTCCGACCACCCAGCAAGGAAATTGCCATCGAGTTTTTACGAAATTTAAAAAATGGACTTTCTGTGGTAAGGGGAAGGCAAATAACAATTTTAGACGTGGTGATAGCAGAAGCATGCAACTTACCTACAGAGGGACCTGTGTGGTCTGGCAAGCGGTTGAAGCTGCAGGATGCTATAGAAGTTTTCAGAGAAGAAGGGTAAGAGTTGGTAAAAAAGGGTAAGGGCGTTCGGCCATCCTCTCTTAAAGAACCATGGGGGGAGGTAGAAAAAATCACGCATAATTACATTACATGTGACGGGTGAAAAGATCTGGTAAGGCCGCGTCAACTGAAACTTTTATCAATTTTAAGACAAAAACGCTCTGTTAATTTACCTACATTGTTAAACTCTTTATTGCATGACACTGCTGAGAGACTAAGACAGTCCCAAGATGTAGAAACTGTGGTAAGCCATCACTGTTTGATTAGGATAGTAGTCAGCCATAACCTTGCCCAGCAGAAATCAAGCTGGGATGATTTACTCAGATTCGGAAAGAGGTTTAGCTCCCCCTTCACCTAACTAGGTTCGAAAATGGAAAAGGACTTCCCTTTCAAGGGACATACCTCAAGAATGCAGACTGTCCACAAGGTTGAGGTCGAGGATAGGAATGCCTGAAAATTCTCAGGACAATATTATCCCGCAAAAGTGTAGACGATCCGCAAGGTTGAGGTCAGGAGCAGGAGCGACTGAAAAACCTCAAGGCAGTACCAGCCAATCGATAGAATTATCTAGCCCGATAAGAGAACAATGCTTGCAGCCAAAACTGCAAGACCTAGGTGTTCCTAAATCAAATCATGAGGAAGAAGTAGAGCATTCATACGAACAAAGAAATGAATCAGGACTCCCATCAACACCAAGCATGGACCTCCAAGAGGATTTGTTGCATGATTTTGACCTTGCCCAGGTCCTAGCCAATATGAGTAACTATATGCAAACTGAAAGCCCACTCAATTTTAATGAAGAAGCAATCCAATATCCCGAGAATGATGGCAATACCGAATTTCCATCTCCCTAGAGAGGTTCAAGCCATGAAGCAGAACACCAATCCGGTGATACGCTTCTAGTGGAAAATAGCCAGGTAGGCCTAAGCATAGGAAACATAGGCCGAGGGGAAGAAGTAGAGACAGAGATACTTTAGGAAGCTGACACTCAATCCAGAGACATAGTTCTATTAGGATAGAGCCAGGATGAACAAAAAGGCTCCATAGAGGCAGAAAATGTTAATGAGATTGTAACCGGAGTAGTGGCTCCTTTGAAAAACTATAGAGCCAAATTGAAAAAAATTAGGAAGGAACAAAAGAAGCTACGTAAAACAATAAGGAAGCTCAGAAGAAAAATAAATCAAATTACAGTGGGGAAGGTCTCAGACAAAACCCCAGAGACAACAAACACAACTCAAATTGAGCCCATACAACCAGTCATCATTAAAGAAGAACAACACCAAACTGAGCCCATACAACCAACCATCATAAAAAAATAACAACATGAAATTTTTGCAGATATAGCTACTCATACGGAGTCATGGACCTCTCATGAAAAATAAACCCAGATAAGTACACCAACTGAAGACAACATGACACCAAATGATCCCACTATTCTGAATCTTCAGGAAGAATTAGCACAGGCTTGACTCATGATAAAACGGCTTGAACAAGAAACTGTTCCCCAGAAAAAGTATCAAGCGTTGCAGAAGCAGCTTCGGGAGATCAATGAAATGGAGAATGAGACCTTCGACAAATATAAAAAGGTAGAAGAGAAAATAGAGAAAATCAAGCTTAGATTGAATAAGGTCCTAGCTCGCACAGATACTATCTTCTCATTATATACCGATGTCTTGGCATGTAGGGCTCCTGCTACTAATTACGCCTTGTTTCTGCTAGAATGATACTTGTTGTTAAAAATTAAAGCCACAAGAGCTGGAAAACTAATTGAATTAAACACAGACGAATATTTTATACATTGTTGCAAACTGTATGGTGTAAAGGTTCAAAGGTTGCTATGCGAATTTTACTTGCACAATCTTGTGTTAGCAGATGAAGTGGAAAAGAACCCCAAATCTTTCGTGGGGGATATTCAGTTCCAGGCCTTTATTTCGTTTGCAGTTAATCAAGTTAAATGGTTCAAATATCATAACGCCTTCCAAAAACAAGAGCATGGGTTGGATCTTATGGTAAGAAGTGAACCCAAGCATCCTTTGCAAATGCTTGCCAACCAAAAGAGTCTGATGAAATGGGATTGCGTAATTCAAGTCTTAGGGCCTATTCATAAAGGGATTGTACAAACTGGAGTGTCATATTTTCAATCCATTCGAGACAGTTCTATGATTGCATCCAAGCTTAGGTGGGCGGTCTCTGCTGGTAGTGTTTAGGATAGAGAGCCATTTCATTATAGAAATTTTAAAGTAGCAGCAGACCATTTTATCACCTATAGCAACCTCATCTTAAGAGAGGGACCTTACTGGTTAGGCTGTCGGTTTCATAGCCCTATCATTTGGTATCCTCCTGAAGGTTATTGGGCCACCTATGAATTTCTTGAAGGCGAAGAAAGGGCCGCTTTTTCACTATTAGCTCAACATCATGGTTTCAGACCAATCTTTGATGCCCCTTCTCCAGCCTACTCTTTAACCGCACTCCATCAGAATTATGTATTTTCATGAGGACATGAAACAGAGTAAGTAGGGGAGTATGTTGGGTTGCAAAATGGGTATGTATTTGCTAGTAAGTTCATCCTCGTTATCCTTAATTATTATGTTTTTCATGTCTTAATGCGCTAATCTATTAAGGAATTATGGTAAGAAATGAGGAATGATTACAGTTGTGATTTAACTAACGTTTACCCTTCTTTACACAGGAAAATGGACAAGGAACGATTGCTATTCCCTACTGTTGGCACAGACAAATCTGACAAGCAAAGAAAGGAATGAATCAGTTGTGGACAAGGCTAAGAACGAATCAATGGGATCAATGCAAAATAGAGGAAGATGTCTTAAAGATGTAAATTGGTTGCGAATCCCTTAGGATCGGGATCGCATTTACAATTTACTTCTTACCCTTTCTGACTATAAAAGGAAATGATTGTAGGAAGACAGTGATGCCTGTTGTTTTTCCAAATTGTAAGCTTAATTACAAACTATATAGTTGAAGAATGAAATTACATTGTAATGTGACTCAAGTTTGATGATTAATTGAAGTTGCTATTTTCATTCGCATCATCTGAAGTAATCTAGCAGTGCCTATTGGTGGCTAAGGGCCCGGCTTCTAGTGGAATTCACTGCTTCATATGTGTCATACATTTCCGATTATCGCAAGTGTGATGGTTTGATAATATTATTGCTTTCCGTGATTCTATTTCCTTTGTTGTTCATTATTTTCTTGTGTTAACCAAAGAGTTCTGTTTTATATAATATACAATATTGTTATTTATTTAGTTTCCTTCCGCTTTCAGATTGAGTTTCTTAGATAATTGTTCTACTCAATGTGATCAACTGTAACGAGTATTAACTACTGTTGTTAGACTCTCAAATTGATATCATTGTTGTTTTACTGAAGAATGCATTTGATTTAGATTTAATTAGTTTCAAAGAGAAGGGTTATCACTACTGTACTCTTCACTGATATTGTTGTTATTTGAAATGTTGTAGGATTTGATTTCATTAGAGGATTGAGTTTCATTTAATTGCAATTAGAATTTATTTGCTGCATTAGTTTACTCTTGTATTAAAATATCTATACTGCAATCTATGAAACATTACTCTCTGATTTGAATAGTAGCCACATACTGTGTACACTCTTGAAATAGAAGGACTTTCCCGGATTGATAATTAATGTGAGGATAATTAGGATTTTAAAAAGCACCTTTTATCACCCAACACTCACTACATCTACTAGAACCACATATCTGATTTTATCAACCAACCTTGAAGACCTAGTGGAATAGATCTGAGACCTACAGGATCCCTTATGATTAGACTGATTCTGGATGCACACCTGGTGGAAGAAACGTGAGACCTACGTGATCCCTTATGATTAGACTGATTCTGGATGCATTTGGTGCCCACGAGAACCAACAACATAGATATTATAATTTCCTCCTGTGACTGAAATGTTATTTGTGAATGAAATATTATTTTTGCATGAAGAATTTGAGGAATAAATTGGACGACGAAGAGGTAGATACAGTTAGAGGCAGTGAGTTAGAGGTGGTGTGATATAATGCAAAGTAATGTGAAGATGTTTGTGCTATTGGATATAAAATTCTAACATATACATCCTAGAAAAATGAATCAAGAAATTTTTTTGGAGATGTATTAGACATGGGATAAAAATTTGGATAAAGCTATTGGATATAAACTTCTAATGTATGCATCCCAGAAAAATAAATCAATCAAAAAATTTGGAGATGTATTCGACGTGGGAGAAAAATTTGGATATGTGTTTAACATGGAAGAATGAAGTATTGAGGAGAGTTGTTTATGTAATATTTTTATCCATTTATCCAAAGTTCCATATGAAAAGCCTCAACAAATATTAAAGCTTCAGCAATAAGAGTTCAAACCTGATCGCCCAATCATATTTAAAATAAAAGTAGTTTATTTTTATTATATAAATGAAATATATTATCATCTTAGGTTAAAATATCAATGGAAACATAAGTTTAAAATTCAATTTTAAATTAATAGGCGGTCAATGTTCTATCGAACGCTATAGTCCCGGGCAAGGGCTGATAAAATGAGATCTCTTTCTAGAAACAAAATACGTGATGGAATTTAAAGAATAAAATGAAAAAAAATATCCACTACAAATGTACTCGTACTCTTCAAACAAGAACCAAATTTAGTCATATGGTTCTTATGTTTTTACTAGGGGATATGCCATCCCACCTAAATACATTTCCTTGTGATTTATTCTTGGTATGACTAGTAGAACATATCCAACCAGGTTAATCTCTCCTCTTAAACAACTACCAGAGTGACAATTGAGAAAAATTTACGCATGCCTTGTAAAACTATTTTTAAGCGGAACACGAGGCAGAATAATAAGCCCAAGAACTATCATTTCTCTAAAAACCCCAAAAAATGTGAGTTAGAGTATGCAAAAATAAAGGAAATTGGAAATCACTACAAAGGGTGTCAAGGAAATAGCATAGTTAACTTAAAAACCATCATCTCGATTGAAGTTGACCTATATGAATTCACACTCGATAAAATAAACTGCTTAGAATTGGTATATTCACACCTATGAGTGGGATAATAACAAATTAAGAATAAGGTAGTCATGGTGGATAAATAATTAACCAAATAGTTGGAGAATTTCCTGGTAGAAGAGGCTTCCCACATTACCTCACATTCATATACATGGAGTGGATAATTTAGTTCACGGAAAATATCTAGCTATAAATGAAAAAAGCCCTCTTTCATATATCACTTCAAAACAAGAGTATAATTTATAAAAATCTAGGTGAAACCTTGTGGATAATAGAGAGCCATATTACGAACTTCATATAATACAAGCCTAACAGAAGAACACCAAGAATGAATGCAAATTCTACATGTAAGTGAAGCTCTTGTTCTAGAGCATTCCAAGTATTGAAAAATGACTTTTCCATGTGGTAGGAGGTGAACAGGCCTATAAATCCTCATATTTGTGGAGGAATTCTCTTCCCCTATAGTGCCACTAGACAACACATCAAAGGAGGAACATAGGGAATGCACTATGGAAAAATGAGTTTAGGTTATGTTAGGTCCCTATATTACTAGTATAGTCCCTTATTGCTGTTAGTATAACCCCCTTATTGTTATTGTTGTACCCCTGTAACTCCCATATTGTTATTATTGTGCCCTTGTAACCCCCATATTGTTATTATTGTGCCCTTACATTATCATTGTTAGGTCGGCTAGGATTATATTGTGGCCCCATGGACTCCTATATATAAAAAGGAGGTTTTTTCATTTGTATCATCCAAGAATTTTTCATTGATGTAATGTGATGGAGGTTGCACCCTCAAAGTGGCTTATTTATAAGGCGTTGATATCTATTTTCTTCTATTTTTGGAGCTGGTTTCATAACATGTAATGCCTCTCACTTACACAACATTTATTTTTTCTAGGTATTCGTCGCAAGTTGACGACATTCTCTTTCCACATTTAAATCATTGTCGCAAATTGACGAGACTCTGACATCCATACTAAAATCATAAATTCCTCTCATTGAGTTTTTAGTATTTAGTTTACTATTGATGACAGTACTTTTTCTCATACCTCTTCCACCTATTTTTTAGGATTACTCCTTTTTGTAATGAGTATATATTAATACATATAAGGTTTCCTCACAAACCATATATATATTTCATTTTAATTATTTTATAAAACTTATTTAAATGTTCCACTCCCTTATTCTTTTATGTTATTCTTGGTTGACTCATTTACCTCATCCCATTCTATATTACCTTGGATATATATATATATATATATATATATATATATATATATATCCTTTAACGAATTTCCTTCTATCAAATCTAAACATCACCAAAGGTTCTTCTTGTTAATATATTTCACTACGCCATACTTACATAAATGCACTAATCATATCCCGCATGATACCTTATAATTTTTTACTTTATTTTTTTTTTCTTTTCCATTTTATATTACCATGATTCTCAAGATTCATTCCTCCTTTTATTCTCACTGCATACAACCCTTAGACCGATTTTAGAATTTTAAATGTTGGGTTTTAGTAGCTCCGGTAATAAATTTGAAGGGTTACGTATTTCTGCCACTCGTACCATCACATAAAGGCAATATTTTTGTTCTTGTCTCCGTCATAAAGAGCTTAAACGATAACTTATCTGCAACGTTACATTTATTAAAATTGTCAGTACCCCAATTGAGTGTGAAAAGAAACTCGATGTACTTTACCCTATCTTTACCCTAGTTCAGTGTATGCAACTTGGAATGCTGTTAATGTGGCCAAATCATGAAACTTGTCTTGAGCCCAGTGATTTCTTAGGGAACCGTGATCATAATTTCAATTGTCCTACACTTTAAATTTCTCTGTCCATGATGTAACACATTCCTATACTTACCACTTGATGGTTTCGTTGTTCAAAGTCTAGATGCAATGATCCGAGGGAGGATTCAAATATATTGACACGTGTATGGTTGAAAAAAGTTAGGGTTTTAGACGAACTTCTAGTTAAAAGAGGAAATTTAGAGTATAATTTATTCTTTTCATCTTCCTCTCAAGAGCCATAGCTCGTATCTCGATTTTGCAGGAACCTGAGCACTCATTAGTATTTTGCTGATTACCTACCAACACGACTTCCCCATCTCACTTCAGGGATTTTGAACATTGGTAAGTGTCGTTTTTGTATTTCTGCATTCTAGGTTCACTGGTTCGAATTGTCTCTGTGTAAATAAGTTCCAGTTCCATAGACTTATAATTGTTGAGTTTTAGAAATGCCGTCACTCTTATTTAGCATTCGTTATATAAAGTTCATGATTTGAGTCATATTTATTTTTAACATTTCTCATCTATATTTTTGGATAAACCAGTGGCCTTAGGATTTTGAGTTTTCCTCTTTGATGAGTCAGGTATTCTCCCAATAAATTTTCGTTTGGAATTCTGGCTTCTTAATTTATTCAAAATGACAAACCCCATATATTTTTTGCCCTTGGTAATTTAACTATATTTAATTCCTGTACGATTGGCATACACATCACAATGTAAGAGACATCCCAGCATTTTGGGACAGGGCTTTGAAATTCATATGCTGGTAAAGATATTACATAATAACATTGTTTAATTGGATTTATTACGGGGCTTGTCAAATTCAAGCCACATTTTATTCTCTATGCTGATGCAGGGCTAGCCTGCCAACCCAGATACTTTTCATCCTATGCATTCATACATGCATTGCAATCACTACCCAAGATTCCGATCTGGCAATTTCATACATTTCCCAATGGTGGAAGCTATCTTTTACATTTAAAACCATATCACTGTAAATATGTCTCAAACATCAACATTGTGAATGCTTCCTTAAACCCTATCCATGTCTCAATTCCCTCATTCATTTTATTACCAACATTCACACATCATTTCAAATCCAAATTTACACGCTTTCGTACCAAATAAATACCATTCAATCCCAAGTTCAACACCAACATTCACATTACTTATGGCTGGATTCAATTAAATAGTGCGCCCTTACCTTTAACCTCAATGCTTAATTCTTATATGTTTGCCCACTAACCACATTACATTTGGTTTAAATCTCAAACAACAAACTGCTCGAAGTTTTCATTTCATCCAACCTGCCAGATCTCAATAAAAGAAATGCGTCCATGACAAGTGCTACCACTACATACATAAGACTCGGATTTGTCCATTTTAATACCAGCGTTCTGCTTTGTATTCAAAACATCCAGAATTCAATTTCATATGCGCTCTCATCATAACAACATATCTTACCCGAATCGATCACCAGTCATACGTTTTTATTTCTTTTCCACATCTGTGGACTGCGCCCTTTAAAAACAAACTTGACATGATCAAATCATCATTCAAATCACAAAGTCTTGAACTTCATTCTTACCTTAATGCAATCAATCCATATTTGAATACTTTTCGCCCACGCTTTCCCACGTCTACTGGATATTTAAACATTATTATGGCTTCTGCAAACAATCTTTTTCTGTGACAATCAATTCACGTAAGATTAGATCGAGTGCCCACAAAATATCGATCCATATACACATTCGAATAGCCAGAACGATTTACAACACAATTTCAACACTTGCTCTGTGTTCATCGCTGCACAAAATTACTTTGCCAATCTGCCACACTATTTAGACTGTTCAACAATTTAAAACTGTATTTAAATTGAATTTCAAATAGAGTTTGAACCACAGTTCTGTGCCTCCATGCATTCGATTCACCAATCGATTCCACATAAAACTATTCGACTCAACATAAAACTTCTACAGCAAATGAATTCAAACTGGATTTTGTTTCCGCTGCATACGTTGCTAATGAAATGAAATTAAACCTGCGCCTATTTCAAAACCCCATCGATTTACCAATACGAAATCTGCTATGGTGTTAACACGCTCCACTGCATACAAGCCACTCCAGTTTGCAATTAAGTTATGTTTTATTTCAATTTAAAGTAACCAGCGTTTCATTAACGCTCCATGCATTCATTTCAAAATTGTGAAGATCATTCCTTTCAATGATAGCGTACTGCATTTGTAGAGACAGTAAAAGACATTCAAAACAGAACTCTCGGAAAAGATATACAATAGCGCCCTCCAGTAATTGACCATTTACTTATACAGAAGTTCTTTCTCCTTGAAATCGATCCACAGAGATTTTACATCTGCCACTTCAATCTATTTAATGCAGATTAATAAATAAACACCGGAATCCAACATGTAATGTAATTATTCGTTGCTTCTGGAATAAACCATTCACTCAGGATTCAACTGAATGTCAAATCGACATAACAAATAAAAACCAGTGAACTCAAGGAACAATCACAAGTCAGTTCCAATTCTACGACTTACTCATTCAATCAACGATATATATATAAATCTGAAACATTGTTTTCATACAAACAAAAGGAGATCACTTACAACCATTTTCTTTGGCCGGATATTCAATATTTAGGCCCTTACAATTTGACAGAAGCTTACAGCCTTGGCTGTTCAAAACCCGATCTCAACCACTCTCACTACTCAAGTGTCCCATTTGCCTTTGAGGCCTTCTAATTTATACAATTTTAAAAATGATCTAATTAAATGCTCAATCCCCTTAATATCTCAACACCACTAGAATATCTCAACAAATCCTATTATCTAGAATCTTATCCCTTCATATCCTTAACTAACCAAATTCTCTTATGTCCTTTTATTAAATAAAAGGATATTTACAAAATCCTCACTTCCTCCTATTTTATTTAAAATAACAAATTAATTAATAAAATATTAAAAATTGTCACACCCCCTTTTCTAACATATTTACAAATAAAAAATGCCCTTGATGCTCCTGCATCAGACTCCCCATGTAAGAAAATTCATGACCACCTGGTCATAAGTCTGGATAATTATTTCCTCCTGGATCCCAAATTTTATTTTGTAATCTTTCTTTACTTGTCAATTGCTTTACTGTTGTTCTTATCTGTTGTTGTCCTCCAGGTTTCCATATTTTGTGTTGTAGTGCTCCACTTGCTCTGCCTTCCAAGTCTGCTACAGTCTTTCTTTTGTTGCTTCTCTTTTGTCTTACTGCTACTGATCTCTTCAGGGATTCTTTCGTCATCAGTCTTCTAATACTTTCAATCTCTCGGTCCAATAAATCTCCCGGCTGCTGATTTCTAGTTGTCTACTGAGCTAAGACAGCTTGCTCAGTTTTTACTTTCTCTATTTGTACTGTCACTTGTTGACTTATTGCTTCTATGCTTGTTTCTGTTCTGACTGCCACCCGGTCATCCATGCCCTCTTGTCTTCTGGAATAGAAAAATTCTTCTCCCTTCATTTGACTGCTCAACTGAGTCAAATATTGTTCAGTACCTGCAACAATACCTGCATTCACAAAACACTTGTTAGAATAAAAATCATAAGGCCTCAGTGCCTTACTTCCCACTGCCAGCACTTCAGTATGTTGATCCCAATCATTCTTGAGACTATCAGTTAGTCTCTCCTCGACGTCATCTTCTTCGAGAATACCTCTGTGTTCTGGAACCTTTTTATTTCCATTCATCTCTATCTTTATACTCTGAACACTTACCCTCTATGCTTCTAGTCTCTGATCTAGAACACTTAACTCATGCCATAAACCTGTCATCTCCTTTGAGAAACTTTCTGTGCAATCTTCAATACTTTCATAAGCCAAGCTTTCTGTTGTCACCATCTCTTCATCTGTCATCAGAACATAATTCTGATCCTCAACTTCTGCAATAAACTCAGTTATCTGTCCACCACTTTTCAAAAACAATTTGTCATGTATCATCCTTGCATTCATACACAATTCTTCAGTTTGAAAATTACAAGTTTCAAAAGTCTCAACTGTTGGTTCATATACCAGCTCTTCAAGCTGAATCTCCTTTTCATTCACATGAACATCCTGTGCTGTAACAGCAAAAGCATCACTGCTTTCTTCTTCAGAGTACTTATCTCCTGAAAGACTCCTTTCCACACTTGCGACAACTTCACAAGATTTCGCATCCTCCTCAACACCTGTAACCACATCAAAATTATTAGCTACAAAAATACAAGAGTTCACATTATCCAGCTGATCTGGATCTACCCAATAACTCAAGAAATCATCAATGATCTCCGCCTCTGTTTCATCAATAGAAACCTCCTCTTCCAACTTAGCTGCTCTGAGTTGCATACATCTCAAATTTATGTCCATCATCTGCTCTAGCTTCCTCTGGCAATAATTCATACCTTTACCAACTCTTGACCAATCATCAGCTGGTCTTTCTCTTTCTGCACCAACATTCTGATTAGACTCCTTCGTCTTCATTTCCTCCTGAGATCTTGCTATCTCAGCATCGATCTGAACTGCCTTCAGATTCAATTCTCTCTCTTGAACAAACTCTAAAGCTTGCTCATCTTCCTGTACTTTACCTGCAAACATACACAACTTATCAGTTTTAAAATCACAAGACTTTTCAGTCTCGACTGCTTCCTCCAACACATCTTTCTGAACAAATCTGCATGTGGAATCTTCAAATTCCAACTCTGGCTCAAGAACTCTAAGTTCCTTTTTCAATAAGGCAATCACAATTTGCCTCAACTTCATCTGCAATTGTCGCCAAATCACTCTCTTTCCCTTCAGTGGAAAGATCCATCCTCTATTCTGGTTTTCCTGCTCTTGCAGCCATTCTTCTAGTACCTGCAATTGTACCTTTATTACTGAAATTTCTCTTTCTGGGACTTCATCAGTCATCTCACCTCTGTGGCATTCTTCTGAACCTCTTCTCTGATCCTCCATGATCATTTTCTCCATGAGTTTCTCACTCATCATGAGTTGCACTAGCCTCTGCAACAAGCTCTCCTGTCTTGTCGCCATTTACCTTACCAAGCTCTCCTCACCCAGTCTTTTGGTAAGTACTTGGTTCACTGCCTCTGGAACCTCTTTGAGCACTCTCCTCTGCTCACTCTCTAGGCTATCTCTTCAACTCTCCTTCTTCTTCAGGACACTGCAATGGTCCTCCTTATCCAGCCTTTAGCTGAATGCCAGGTTCACTGCCATCATCTTGTCTGCAACCATAAACTTCAATCGTAAATTTCAAATCAGTAAATCATCTCACCTTTAAGATCTTGCATGATCTTGTCCTCCTTTCGTTTCTGCCATCCTGTTCACTGCATTTGTGTAGCTTGCATATCAAATTTAAAAATCTGATCTCCTTTCAATCATTCATCACACATTCAAAGAAAACACACTTTAGTTTTCAACAAACCTTCTGTCCTTATTCAAAAAAAAAAACAAACATCTTCCATTTTAGCAGAGCCAAGATCTGATACCAAAAATGATGCAGGGCTAGCCTGCCAACCCAGATGCTTTTTATCCTATGCATTCATACATGCATTGCAATCACTACCCAAGATTCTGATCCGGCAATTTCATACATTTCCCAATTGCGGAAGCTATCTTTTACATTTAAAACCATATCACAGTAAATATGTCTCAAAAATCAACATTGTGAATGCTTCCTTAAACCCTATCCATGTCTCAATTCCCTCATTCATTTTATTACCAACATTCACACATCATTTCAAATCCAAATTTACACGCTTTCGTACCAAATAAATACCATTCAATCCCAAGTTCAACACCAACATTCACATTACTTATGGCCGGATTCAATTAAAGAGTGCGCCCTTACCTTTAACCTCAATGCTTAATTCTTATATGTTTGCCCACTAACCACATTACATTTGGTTTAAATCTCAAACAACAAACTGCTCGAAGTTTTCATTTCATCCAACCTGCCGGATCTCAATAAAAGAAATGCATCCATGACAAGTGCTAACACTACATACATAAGACTCGGATTTGTCCATTTTAATACCAGCGTTCTGCTTTGTATTCAAAACATCCAGAATTCAATTTCATATGCGCTCTCATCATAACAACATATCTTACCTGAATCGATCACCAATCATACGTTTTTATTTCTTTTCCACATCTGTGGACTGCGCCCTTTAAAAACAAACTTGACATGATCAAATCATCATTCAAATCACAAAGTATTGAACTTCATTCTTACCTTAATGCAATCAATCCATATTTGAATACTTTTCGCCCACGCTTTCCCACGTCTACCGGATATTTAAACATTAGTATGGCTTCTGCAAGCAATCTTTTTCTGTGACAATCAATTCACGTAAGATTAGATCGAGTGCCCACAAAATATCGATCCATATACACAGTCGAATAGCCAGAACGATTTACAACACAATTTCAACACTTGCTCTGTGTTCATCGCTGCACAAACTTACTTTGCCAATCTGCCACGCTATTTAGACTGTTCAACAATTTAAAACTGTATTTAAATTGAATTTCAAACAGAGTTTGAACCACAGTTTTGCGCCTCCATGCATTCGATTCACCAATCGATTCCACATAAAACTATTCGACTCAACATAAAACTTCTACAGCAAATAAATTCAAACCGGATTTTGTTTCCGCTGCATACGTTGCTAATGGAATGAAATTAAACCTGCGCCTATTTCAAAACCCCATCGATTTACCAATACGCAATCTGCTATGGTGTTAACACGCTCCACTGCATACAAGCCACTCCAGTTTGCAATTAAGTTATGTTTTATTTCAATTTAAAGTAACCAGCGTTTCATTAACGCTCCATGCATTCATTTCAAAATTGTGAAGATCATTCCTTTCAATGACAGCGTACTGCATTTGTAGAGACAGTAAAAGACATTCAAAACAAAACTTGTGGCAAAGATATACAATAGCACCCTCCAGTAATTGACCATTTACTTATACAGAAGTTCTTTCTCCTTGAAATTGATCCACAGAGATTTTACATCTGCCACTTCAATCTATTTAATGCAGATTAATAAATAAACACCGGAATCCAACATGTAATGTAATTATTCGTTGCTTCTGGAATAAACCATTCACTCAGGATTCAACTGAATCTCAAATCGACATAACAAATAAAAACCAGTGAACTCAAGGAACAATCACAAGTTAGTTCCAATTCTACGACTTACTCATTCAATCAACGATATATATATAAATCTGAAACATTGTTTTCATACAAACAAAAGGAGATCACTTACAACCATTTTCTTTGGCCGGATATTCAATATTTAGGCCCTTACAATTTGCCAGAAGCTTACAGCCTTGGCTGTTCAAAACCCGATCTCAACCACTCTCACTACTCAAGTGTCCCATTTTCCTTTGAGGCCTTCTAATTTATAAAATTTTAAAAATGATCTAATTAAATGCTCAATCCCCTTAATATCTCAACACCACTAGAATATCTCAACAAATCCTATTATCTAGAATCTTATCCCTTCATATCCTTAACTAACCAAATTCTCTTATATCCTTTTATTAAATAAAAGGATATTTACAAAATCCTCACTTCCTCCTATTTTATTTAAAATAACAAATTAATTAATAAAATCTTAAAAATTGTCACACCCCCTTTTCTAACATATTTACAAATAAAAAATGTCCTTGATGCTCCTGCATCATATGCACACCAATGTAAATGACAGTTGTAAATTTTTGTGGTGACTGATAGCTACTGCTAAGGAATAAGATCTTGCAAGGTAAGGATTTTAAATTCAAGTTTTTAAGTTAGTTCTCTAAATAATTTCGTTTTATATTTAGATTGAAAATCCTTCACTTGGAATGCGCAGGTACAACCAAACTCGTGTCTTCTTCGATGATGAATTTTATTAAGTGACCAGTAGCTAAATTTATCTATGCCCTTCATTTCTGATGCAGGTCGGTACATCATCTTGGAATTTCTCCTCTTCATGGGTTCTCTTTCCTGACTTGTCAGCACCGTGGGTTATTATTTGAATTTGTTATACTTAGATCTTAGTATGGTGCTAGGTTGCATTTTTTATTTTCTAGAGAAATTGTTTAGCACATTTCTGGCATACCATCCTATCCGGGACTGTGTTAAAGTTTTGACATAACGTTCTCCTATCCAACTCATAATGTGACAGTGTTTATGATTGAATACTGTCGTTTCGCTCTTATATTTTTCATATATTCGTAATTTGGGTAAACTTGAACCACATACATATATGTGTATTTTAATTTTTCTTCCATACAGTACTATTTATAACTGTATTTTTTTCGTTTACACAATCCTGGTCATATAATTTCGTATAAAATGTTATACTATCTATTCATTCCCTTTACAAGAGTTAAATAAGGGCTTTATAATTATTCTATAATTTCCAGGAAAACCAATTTCCTCTATATTGAATTTAGATAGAATGTTGATTGGATTTATTAAGCTCTTTCATGCATTTATAATATCTCGGTATTAACATCTATTCTCCTTCCCTTATTATGAAACAGAGAATTCATTAATAATTTCCTATCTCATCACTAAATTTAGTTCTTTTAAATATATATTTATTGGCTAACTATACTTCTCGAAAACTAAGAAAACTCATTATTATTATGGAGAAATCGAAATTTTGGTATAGTGAAAATTTTAATTTGCAACAATAACTTGATGTTTAAGTTCAGTTCCGAAGAAGATTTGAGTCACGAAGTCAGAATTTCCTATCAGCCAGGTAGACCAAAAGATTAACTGTAAAGAAATTATCCTCAATTCTGTATTTAATGTTTTATTTCAATACTTGCATACAACTATCTCAGTTTCTATATATTTATGCATAGCTAGTTCCATTTGTTGTTAGACTAGTAAAACTTTGGTATTTACAACTTTTGTTTCAGATTTCAATTTAATAGGGATGGACAACTTTTATGTTCGGGTTATTCCTCTATTAGGTATTTCTGTCATTATGTTCTGTACTTAATACAATAGTATGTAGTATTTTCTTGTACAATAGACTCTATCTACAACTATGTAGAGTTATTTTCATTAGATATGAAATTTAATTAAATTTACACATAATACTGTTTCTCTTTGAGATTTTTGTCAATTTATAATAATATTTTAAATAATTAAATGAAATAGAAGTATTCTCGGTTAAAATCCTAACTCCAGATTTAATTCTTTCATAAGACTTAGACATTCTGGATGTTGGATTTAACTCGAC
Organism: Pinus albicaulis; assembly: GCA_034641835.2. Taxonomy (NCBI): domain Eukaryota; kingdom Viridiplantae; phylum Streptophyta; class Pinopsida; order Pinales; family Pinaceae; genus Pinus; species Pinus albicaulis. The sequence continues at coordinate 749,891,360 of CM076581.1, read as the reverse complement.
TTTAACCGTACAACCATACAGATTCAAATGTTACCACAATAACATAATCTGTTAAATGTATGGACCAATTATAGATCATTATACTACTTGATAATTAAATTAAGTAGAATCTACTAGTCTTAACCATTGCACAAAATTTTACCTTAATACTTTCCAAATCAGCTATCACTTAATCCCTACTTGAAAATCATGTCAATAGTAAAAGTTTTGTTAGGTGTGAATACCAATTTCTATGACTAGTTCCTCCCAACCATAGAGTTCTCTTCTCTGTAACTCACACCCGAGACAAGACCTTAGCTCGCAGTGATAGACAACCCTTTGTCTATCCTGGAGTAGCTTATTTAAGCTATGATTTCCCAAGCCTATTTCTAAATTTCGCGTCCAGAAATTTCAAGATGCTTTCTTCCTGTTTTGCCTAGGCTTTCCCTCATTGAGGTACTTTAACGCTGTCTTTTGCGCTTTTCCAGTTTTTTCTTTCTCTTCCCAATTAATTTCCTCTTCATTGGGGAAATTAGATGTTTATCTCCAAATCTAACTTTGTTAATATTCCTTCTAAGGATTTCTAGAAGTTGTGGGAAAGTCTCATCACCTTATCCACATCCTCATGGATTTAGGTTTCAGATCTCAATTATCAATCTAGTCATTGCATACATAAATTTTCCATTTATTTTTATTAATTAAAAATAAAATAAATCCACATACTAGTTCTCCATTGGGGCCCATTTCCCCTTTGGACTTATTCAATTGTCAATTAAAGAGCATAGAAACTAGGGGTATTACATATTCCCCCTCTAAAATCAAACACCGTCCTCAGTGTTAACGGAAATAAATTAAATTATTTCACTGTATAAACAGTGATGGATATTTTTCCATCATCTCCACTTTTCATTCCCAAACAACCTCTTTGGGTGTAATATGCCTCCACTGCACCTTTACCTTGGCTAATGTTTGGTTCCGAAGTTCAATTTCTCCCCCCTCCAAGATTTGAAGCGGCTCTAGAAGGAATTCCCCTTCTAGTTCCACTTGAATCACATTCCAATCAATAACATGAGTAGAATCGTGTACATAATTTTTTAATAAACAAACATGAAATGCATCATGAACCTTAATATAAATGGGTAAGGCCAATTTATATTCCACTGGTCCTACTCTTTCTAGCCCTTCAAACAATCCACAATATCGTGGAGCTAATTTTTCACAAGTTCCAGTGTGAAAAGTGATCTTCTTAGGCATAATCATCAAATATACATGATCATCCACACTGAATTCCCGGTGAACTCTCTTTTTGTCTGCATAACTTTTTTGCCTGTCCTGAGCTGTTTTGATATTTTTATGAATTTGTTTCACTACTTTTTCCATTTTTTGTAAATTATCTTGTCCAAGTATCATTTTATCTTCAGGTTGACTCCAACTTAAGGGGGTATGGAACTTCCGGCTATACAATGCTTCAAACAGACTCATCTTTATGGATGCTTGGTAGCTGTTGTTATAGGTAAATTCTACTAAGTGTAAATAATCTTCCCACTTGGTTGGCCTAACCATAACATATGTATCTTTAACATATCCTCCAGAATTTGGTTTTTTCTTTCCATTTGGCCATCAGTTTCGGGATGGTAAGCAGTACTAAAATTTAATTTAGTGCCCATGCCTCCAAACAAGCTCCTACAAATGGATGCAGTGAAATTTGTGTCTCTGTCTGAAATTATCATTTTAGGAATCCCATATAGTCTTACAATCTCCTTCATAAAAACATTTGCTACTTGAGCTATCCCAAAGGTAGAATGAACATGTATAAAATGAGCATATTTAGTTAAAGTATCCAATACAACCATAATAGAGTCATGTTGATATTTGGTTCTTGGTAAACCAGTAATAAAATCCATAGAAATAGTTTCCTACTTCCATTCCGAAATAGGTAAAGGATTTAGCAACCTAACTGGATGTTGATGTTCAAATTTTACTTGTTGACATTCAATGCATCTAGCCAATTAACTTGCTACATACTTTTTCATTCCAGGCCAAAATAGATTCTTTCTCAAAGCTATGAGTAATTTTTGGTATCTAGGATAGGATGTCCAGAATAGGGCCTTTTATGATAGTCATCCAAAATTTATTTCTTTAAGGAGTCTATATTAGGAATGTAAAATCTATCTCTGTAACAAATCAATCCATTCTAATCTTGTGTATACCCTTTCATTTCTTTTTTCAACATTTGAGTCTGAAGCTTTTCATAGTTTTGGTCTTGATCTACTACCCTTTGAACTAGTCCCTCCAAGTCAAAGTTGACACTACTTCCAATGTTATTCATACTTTTCCAATAATTTCTGCTTAAGGCATCTGCAATATTGTTTTCTTTACCTTTGATATGTTTTTTTTCCATGTCAAATTCACTCAGGAAATATAACCACCTAGCTTCCTTAGCATTAAAGTCTGTTTGAGTGAAGAAATACTTTAGGCTGATGTGATTTGTCATCAGCACAAATTTCTTTCCTAGAAGGTAATGTCTCCACATCTTAAGAGCATGTATTACAACAACTAACTCAAGATTATAAATACTATAATGTTGCTCTTGTTTCTTAAGTTTTCTGGTTTCATAAGCTATAACAGATTCACAAGCATCTGTACATATTACAAATTCCTGATCTGGGTGAACAATCTTTAAAATAGGTGCCGTAGTAAGTTTGAGTTTGAACTGCTCAAAGCTATTTTGACATTTTGCAGCCCATTCAAATTTTACTCATTTCCTTTGCAAGGAAGTAATGGGGTAGGCTAAGGCTGAAAATTTCTATACAGACCTATGAAAATATCCTGAAATTCCCATAAATGATCTTACAGTTGATACATCAGTAGGTACATGCCACTCTCTGATTGCTTTTATCTTTTCCGGGTCTACAACCAGCCCTTTTTCTGAAATTATATGCCCTAAATATTGAATTTTATCTTTGAAAAATTTGCATTTGCTAAACTTAACATACAATTTGTTTTCCCTGAGAGTTTGAAAAACAATTCTGAGGTGTTCTTTATGCTCCGTTTCACTTTTTGAATAGATTAAAATGTCATCAATAAATACTAGCACAAAATTGTCTAAGTATTTATTTAAGACACTATTCATTAAACACATAAAGGTGGCGGGTGCATTGGTCAACCCAAACGGTAGGACCACAAATTCATAGTGTCCATACCTGGTTCTAAAGGTTGTTTTGCTGATATCCTCATCTTTAATCCTTAACTCATGGTAATCAGTCCTTAAATCAATCTTGGAAAACACTGTTGCCCCTGTAACATGGTCGAAAAGGTCATCTATCCTAGGCAACATATATCTGTTTTGATTGTTAGCTTGTTTAAGTCCAACCCTTCCACCACCTGCATATCCACCATTTCGATCCCCCAATGAAACTGATCCCGCTAATGAAGCTATCCCGTCGTCCGGAAGGGAGAGAGGAGTCGTTGAGTTGGCCGGGTCATCAAATATCTGGGCCGTAAGAACGGACCAGGAATAGGAACTTAAGATCCTGAACCCGATGCAAAGAAAGAGGTGAATCCCGATCCTCTAGAAATATCTTAGTGGGATCTTCAACCTCTCATTCCCCGGCAAAACTATCCCCCCCCCGCTCATTTCCAATGATTCGGAAAGTATATTGCTCCTTCCATCCCTTCATTTCCTGCTTATGCCATGAACGGGTGAACCGATTCAACTACTCCATCTGATTCGATCCCTTCTCCCCACGATTGGTTCATTATCGTCTCAGCTCCGGGGAGTGGTGCTCATTGATGGTAATAAATACACATATGGAAGGTACCATCTTTCTTTTTCACAAACAACACCGGTGCTCCCCATGGGATACACTCGGTCTAATGTAACCTTTGTCCAGCAAATCTTGTAGTTGCATTTTTAACTCCATTAATTTTGGAGTGCTCATCCTATATGGGGCTCTAGAAACTGGAGTTTCTTTTGGCACTAAATCAATTGAAAAATAAATTTATCTCTTGGGGGGTAGATGAGGAATTTCCTCCAGAAAAACATCTTTAAACTCTCTTATCACTGGTAGTGTTTCTAACAGATTTCCCTCTGCTTGCTGTCCCAACTCCTCTACATGAATAGAATACACTTGATATCCTTTCCTAGAAATTCTCTTTAACTAAAGGGCTATAATTTGCCTCACAGATATGGGTTTAGGCTTTCCTTTGATTATAACAGGTTTTCCCTCCTTGTCAATGCAGTGTAAGGTTTTATCCAAATAATTCATCACAGCCTTCTGCTTTTATAACCAGTCCATTGCTATCAGTACATCATACGACCCTAATGGCACAATATTTAAATTTAATTCTGTTTGGTATCCATTCAAATTTATGGCTGTTTGGGGTAACTTATGAGTTACTTTTCGTTTTGTACCTGTGGCTAACTAGACTAACCAAGAATGCTGAAAATTTTCTGACTTTAATTTACATTTTTCTACCATTTGAGGACTAATATAACTTAAAGAGGCACCTGAATCTATTAAAACTATAACAGATTGGTCAGCAATCATACCTTCCATTTTGACCATAGTGGAATGGTGTTCTGTTTGACGATCTTCTAAGGAAGCGTTGATTTTAGGGATGTTCCTTGCTACATCATTAACTGCAGTTGCCTCTCTCAGTACTTGTACTATCTGGATATTTCGGTGTGGAAAGTCCCTCAATAAATGAGGTTCTCAACAACCCCAACACTTCAAAGGTTCTTTAATTTTAACAATCCCTTCCATCTTATTATTTCCATTCATTGGTTTGGACCCAGTTTGGGATTGAGTAGTTTGATTTTCACCCATTTTATTGAACTTCTTTCTTTGGTGGTGTTTGGTCTCAATCTAGTCTCCTAAACTGAGCTCATTTAATTGTCAACCAGGATTTGTAAACTGCTGAAGTGAAGTGTACTGTATGTACCTAGGTACTTGTTTCCTAATGCGTTGTGTGTAGTGTTTTGTGATGTTTTTGGTCTTTTGTGATGATTTATGATGTTTTTGGTCTTTTGGTGGTTTTATGTTCACAAGGAAAATGCCTAGAAAGCTGATGGAAATGAGCTGATGATTAAAAAAAGAATGGATCCTAATTGATGGATGACAAATGACAAATGCAATTGGAATACTAAAACCAGAATCAAATCTAAACTATGACCAATCAGAAACAAAGCTTGATAATGACTTTTAAGCAAATGATTCAAAACACAAACTAAACTTGAGAAATGATCACTAAGTATGCAAATCCTCTAACTAAACAGTTAAACAACTAACTTACAATGATGCAATATTTTGTCCTTGATTAGAGATTTGAAACATATTTAGACGAAAAACATTGTTATCATCATAAGATCTTCTATTCTAGAACTAGTTCCTATCTCTATTCTGCAATTTAATTGAATGTCACAAGACCTTACTCAAGAGTTATTGATTTCTTTTTGAGGTAATCTTTTGAGGGAGGACTCTGTTTATGAAATGATAAGGAAATTGCAGAGATACTTCAGGCCTTATAGTGATGTTGTCTTCTGTTCATATGGTTATGGATCAACTGTAGATTTTAAAACAAGAAGATGTTTGTAAATAATGAAGGCTGTCTTGTTAATCTTAACAACTGAAGTGATCTATTGTGCAATGGATGACAATCTGAATATGAAGTGCAAGTGCAATGAGTTAATCTAAGAATGAACTTAAGATGCCACTAATCTAGAACAATGCTGAGCTATAAGTCATCATCAAACTCGAAACAAAGTAACTGAACATGAGTTAAGTGCAATTAAACTCCGGAGTATCCTAACTATACTATCATGCATTATTCTATGAAATTATACAGTCTGTTTGTCCATCATTGTTGATATTTTGGAAGAGTTTCTTCTTTTGGAAGAGTTAGAACAATTCCGACTGTGTAATTGAGTGCAAATGCAAATGTAAAGGCTGAAAGCAATGAAAAACTAAGATATCATATCCATATCCTACTCGTCATTATGATGTTTTGGGCAAGCGTTTAAGAGCAAGAACAGAGATGATATTTAGTGCAAACACACAACTAAATCATTCATTATCACGGTCATGTCTTGGACTCCTTAAGAATTTATTAGAAGAGTTTCTTCTTGTGGAAGAGTGATTAGAACAAGTGTAACTGTGATAGTGAACAACAAAAATTACAACTAAATCCTACAGTACTATAGACATTTTCATTCATCATTATAATATTTTGGAAGAATTTCTTCTTGTGGAAGAGTTAGAATGAATATAACTACAGTAGCTAATTAAAAACAACTATGAATTCAACTCCTAATCCTACAATACTATAGTCATTTCCCATTCATCATTATAGTCTTTTGGAAGAGTTTCTTCTTGTGGAAGAGTTAGAATGAGTACAACTACAGTAGCTAATTAAAACAACTATTAACTCAAATTCAAAACGTAAAGGTAGCTAGAAGACTTATCTAATTTATGCAAAATAAATCCGTGCAAGAGGCAGGGGCCCTCTACCACCTGACGGAATTCAACTCAAAATTAAATCAACGCCTTCACAATAACACTGTCTACTTCATTGAAGATGAAAGAACTTGAACATAACACTCTGCGTCTTCAGAAATGTAGCACAGAGTCTAAACAAAATCTAGCATCAAATCTAACATAAAAATCTAACCTAGCTCTCGGTTTCCCAAGTGTTTATATAACAAATGTAAATAACAAGATTTGCAACAATTCAGGAACACTTTCTTTCCTTATCGGAATCACATTAGGACTCTTTGAAGTGGCTGCGTGAAAAGGAAAAGACATCTGGACTGAGAAAGTCCTAATAGAAGTCTTCCTTCCTAAATTTGTTCCCATGTTCCAAAACCATACCCAGAATTCGTTTCTTCCTCCATGATGACCAACGAACCATGTAGACATGACGTGGATCATGCCCATATGCGGTTTTTCTTGAGAGGCCACCTGGAACATACTCAAACGTGAAGGCAGTTGCAGAATCGCCGGTTAGCTACGGAATGTCTGCATTCTGCAGCTAGTTCCGGTCAAAATGCTTTACAATGGAAAAATCACAAAACTTAGCAAGTCAGTCATGTAAATCATTCTAGAAGTAATTTTAACTATATTCATTGATCAATTGGGTCTAGGATGGCAATAGACAAAGGAAAATGAGGTAAAATGGAATGAAAGAAAGCACAATTTTGAGGCTCAACATACCCCCACTGCTGTCTCTTTGCATGTCCTCATGAAAATTATCCTATGAACTCAGAGGCTTCTGCAAGGACATCTAATCCTCTTCTTCTCCTTTGTCTGGAAGCTAGAGATCTTCTGGGTTTTTTGATAACAAGTTTGAACCTTAGGTTGGTGAGTGCCCTGATTAGTTTCTTGTTCCTTTTCTTCAACTTCCCATTGGTCTTTTCCACTTTGTTTATATGGAGGGATAAGGTTGAGTTCATATCAGTTTTGATCTTGACTTGATCCTTGAGAATTTCATTCTCATTTTTGATGTGTCTATTCAATAATTCCAACTCATACCTATCCCTTCTTAATATATCTATTTCAGACAGTGGAGGACTGGGGGTTCTCTCTTTTCTTTCTGAAGCTCTCCTCTCCAAAGTTTCCACATAGTCATAAATTTCTTGTTGAGCAGGGTCAATTTCAGGGGTTCCTTCATAAAAATCCTCTTCAATATCTTCTTCCATGGATGTTTCCTCATCTTCTATATCAATCACCCCTGTTTGTTTGATTAGTGTTTTCTTTAGTTTTCCCTTTAGTCTGTGGCTTCTCCTTGGCTGAGAGGATCCCTCTCCTTTCTCTGTGGCAGATTTCTTAATTACCTTCTCTTTCTTAAGTTGCCTCTTGATTTGGGTCAACTTCTCTAAAATGATTTCCTCACTGCTCTCTTGGACTATTTTGTCAATTTCAACTTTTGAAGCCCTCCATTTCCTACTTCTCTTTGTAGGCTGTGGTTCCGGTGAGGGTTCTTTTGGCTCTTCAAAATGATTTCTTATCAAGAAATCGTCCCATGTATCATTTGTTTTAGCTAGATGATGTTCAATCAGAATTTTGACCAAACCATGATGATATAGGGTTGTATCTAAAAATTGAACCCTTCTTTGAACACAGGAAGCCATCTTCTTCAGAATTTGAAGCAAGAAATATGGTAGGTTTAAGTCTTCCCCCAGAAAATGCATTATCAGTCTAATGTGGTAGACATAAAATGTTCCATATCTACCCTCACATGTAATAAATTTTTGCAGAAGAAGTAGTATGTTTCTGCATTTATTTTTCAATGCAGAACTGGGAATTCCTTTCTTAAATACAGTGACATCCATACCTGGTGATTTTAAAATTTGTTTCTAGGATTCATTGTGGAATTCTCTGTTTTTGAACCATCTCTCTCCAGTTCTGAGCAACCCTGTAGCTTCTGCAATGAAAACTTCAGTGACAGTAAATTTGACATCCCCCACTTCAACTTCAGCTCCTTGAAATGATCTTGCAAATGTTTTAGTGACTTCCTTGTGGAAGCCATTAAATTTCTCCAAAAATTGAAGCCATCCTATTTGTTGTAACATTTCTTTGCATTGAGGGTAGCCTTCTAAATATTTTGAACCCACTGGTTCAGTCCCTACAATGAAACCCATGATTGCTTCTTTAATGTTCAAATTAACACTCTTCTTCCCACAAAAACAATGACTTTCACCTTCGAATTGAAATGGATTCAAGTTCTGAATGGAAATGGTTTCAAACTTTGGAATGACATACCTCTGATTGATAGTGGCAACAGCTTCAAAACTTCGGGCTGATATGCCTCTGTTGACAATTGAACTTTGGACTGATATATCTCTGTTTGACAGTGACAACTAGCTTCAACTTCTCCACTGCAATACCTCTAGCTCTTGGTAGCAAATGGTTTCGAATTCAACACTGCAACACCTCTGTCTCCTAGTGACAAAAGACTTCAAACTCCATACTGCTACACTTCTGTGTTTATAGTGAAAATGCTCAATCTCTGCCCACAGTGATACTTTGTCTGCCCACGGAATCAAGTGGCTTCAAATTCTCACGCTGTTTACCCTTTTGCTCTGCTCTGGGTTTACAATGCTCAATGCTATTCAAACTGATATCCTTTGGCTCTGCTCTCGGTGATAAGAATATCTCTGTCTACGGAATGAAATGCCGGCTACAGAATGGAGTAATGGCAGTGGTCACGGAATGAAGTAGTGGAGTGAGGTGGAGGGAATGAATTAATGATTGAAGAGACGGCGGAGATTTTTACGACGGCAGAGGGAATCATCATTGAATGATTTGGTTAAGAGACGTGAAGAATTCAAATACCTCGATCATTTTAACCGCTTAAATGATATCGGGCATGAAATTTGAAATGGGAGATTTTAATCCAAAGTATGTGGAGGGTTTATTGGTCTTGATCAATAAAAATAATTAAAACCACCTTTTCGAACAATCCATAACTAAAACTATGCTAAACTTTAATGAAATGCCATTATAACTTAAACTTGTTACCTCTTCCCTTCATTTGATTTTTGTAGTCTTTGTCTTCTTGTTCACCTTTGGAAGAGTCTTCATAATTTTCTTGATGCTTTTGATTCATGGATACACTGGGTCATTTTGTTGCAATTCTAATGTCTGCTGATTGATGCCTTCAGAGTTCGTAGTTGCGGAAAGACTGTCTGGCTGCAGAAAGGCTGATCAGCTGCAGAATGTCTGTTGAGCTACAGAATGTTCCTGTAGAACATTTTAATCACGGAATGGAGTGTTTTTGGAATATAGGTGAAATGTTATATGGTATGAATAAAGATGGATGATGGATTATGATATGTATGAAGTGGATGATGAAATGAAATGGATTTAGTTTATGAAATGGAGTGAAAGAACATAAGAACTGTACTGCAATTCATGACATGTTTTATTCACTTACAGCAAGACATCAAATGTTGTATTTTGACATGAAAATGAGATGGATGGAGGATGGAATGAGATGAATGATATGTGAAATGAAGTGAAATATGAATGATGGAATGAAATGGAGTATGGATGAATAAGTTAATGGAGTGAAATGAAATGAGATGGATCATAAGCACTATGGATCTGAACTTATGATTTTTGTAACAGCTGTTTGTAAAAACAAAAATGGGAAAAGTTAGAGTGTCAGAGAGACTCTGATTTTCACCCTATCTTTTCTGTATAAACATGCCAATCAATGATTGGTTTTCATGTTTATACCTTTATTTATTTATTTATTTTTTCAAAAAGAAATGCTTCAGAAAATTTAATCAAGTTGATGAAGAAGAGAGACTCTTCTTCATTAACTTCACATCATTGCTTTCTTGGTACTTCTTGACAAACTCTTCTCTTGAGAGTGGCTTGTGGTATAGCTTCAGTCTATGACCATTCACAAGAAAAGTGACCTCCTCTTCATCTATAGTTCTGATTTTTACTGCCCCATTATCAAAAATTTGAACAATTTCATATGGCCCAAGCCAATGTGTTTGAAATTTCCCTTGAAAATCCTTGAATTTTGAATCAAACAAGAGAGCCCAGTCACCCTCTTTGAATTTCTTCTCCTTGATGTACTTGTCATGCCATCTAGCCCTTTGCTGTTGGACTAGACTTGTTTTCCGAACTGCATCTTGTCTGATCTCATCCAATTCATTAATTTGCTCCAGTCTATGCTTTTGTGCCTCCGTTAAATCAAGTCCTAGTTGAACTGCCATCTTGAAGGTTTGAATTTGGAACTCTATGGGAAACAAAACTTGCTTTCCATAAAAAAGCTCATAAGAAGTATTTCTTGTTGTGTTTCTCCATGTAGTTCTATAGGCCCACAAGGCTTCAGGAAGCCTATCTACCCAATCTCTTCTATGTAAATGAACAGTCTTTGTTAGGATTCCTTCAATGAATTTATTGGTAGATTCCACTTGACCATTTGCTTGTGGATGATAAGGAGTAGTTTTTCTATGTCTGATTTTGTACTTCTCCATCATTTGCTCCACTAGCCTTGATGTAAATTGAGCTCCTTGATCTGTAACAATTTCCCTTGGGACACCAAAACGAGTAAAAATATCCTAAAAAAGAAAAGTAACTACATATGATTCATTAGCAACAAGTAATGGTTTAGCTTCTACCCACTTAGTAACATAATCAGTGCAAACCAATATATATTTCTTTTGTCTTGATGGAGGACTAATAGGTCCTACAAAATCCAAAGCCCATTTTTCAAAAGGTTCAATGTGTACCTGAGGTTGTAATGGCATCTCACCCGAAGGAGAAGGTTTCCCTACCCTTTGGCAACTGTCACACCTTTTGACATACTCCTTAGCATCTTTAAACAAGGATGGCCAATAATATCCTAAATTAAGGATCTTATAGGTTGTCCTCTTATCTGCAAAGTGTTCGCCACAAGGTTCATCATGACATGCCTTGAGAATCTCAGGCATCTCATCTTCACGAACACACCTTCTAATGATCAAATCTGGACCTGTCTTGTACAACTCATTAACGACCCATGAATATCTTGCACTATCATTAATGATTTTTATTTTATCCCTTGCATTCATAATTGAAGGAAATTTTCCTGAAACTAAATAATTGGCAATATCAGCAAACCATGGAGTTTGAGTAGAGATTGCAAAAAGATATTCATCAGGAAATTGATCTTCAACCAGAGTGTCATCTTTGACATTTTGGATTCTAGACAGGAAATCAGCCACAGTGTTTTGTTTTCCAGGCCTATCTAGAATAGTAATGTTGAATTCTTGCAATAGTAACAACCATCTTATAACTCTGCCATTAGTGATTGATTTGTTCATTAAGTATCTAATGGCAGAATGATCAGTGTGAACAAAAGTTTCATAGCCTGTTATATAGTGTCTAAATTTGTTTATGGCATGGACAACAGCTAAAAACTCTTTTTCAGTTACAGTATAGTTTAACTCTGCAGGAGTCAAATTTTTACTGGTATAATAGATGGCATAGGGAATCAAATCTTTCTATCCCAATACTGCTCCTAGAGCTGTATCGGAAGCATCTGTCGAGATATGAAAATGTAACTTCCAGTTAGGTCCCCTTAATATAGGTGCTTCAGAAATTTTGGTTTTCAGGGTTTCAAAAGCTAACTGGCAATTAGAAGTCCACTTAAATTCACAATCTTTAGTGAGTAATTTGAAGAGTGGAGATGCTATTTTGGTGAAGTTTTCTATAAATCTCCGATAATACCCTGTAAATCCTAGAAAACTTCTAACATCTCTTTGACAACTTGGAATGGATAGGTTAGAAATGAATTCAACTTTTGCCTCATCAACTCTAATCCCATTCCCTGAAATGTGGTGCCCTAAAACAATACCTTCAGTAAACATCATAAAACATTTTTCATGACTAAGTGAAAGGTTTGCTTCTTGACATCTTTTTAAGACTTTTTCCAAGTTTTCTAAAGCCTCTTCAAATGTGTCCCCATAAACTGTGAAGTCATCCATGTACACCTCTACACAGTCATGTATTAGATCTGAAAAAATTCCTAATACTGCCCTTTGGAATGTTGCAGGTGCATTGCATAATCCAAATGGCAATACTCGGTAAGCATAGGTACCCCAAGGACAGGTAAATGTGGTTTTGTCTTGATCCTCAAGTGCTACTTGGATTTGATTGTAACCACTAAACCCATCTAGGAATGAAAAGTACTTTTTGCCAGCTAATGTATCTAATACTTGATCTATGAAAGGTAAGGGAAAATGGTCTTTAAGAGTAGCTTTATTCAGCTCTCGGTAGTCAACACACACCCTCCATTTTCCATTTTTCTTAGGCACAATCACCAAAGGAGAAACCCACTGACTATCTGAAATAGGATAGATGAAATTAACATTTAACAATTTTTGTAATTCTTCCTCGACAATTTCCCTAAGATTTGGATTCATCCGTCTTTGAGGCTGTCTGATTGGTTTGCAATTTGCCTCTATATAGATGTGATGAGTACAAGTCTTGGGACTTATCCCTTTCATGTCAGTGCATTCCCATGCATATGCAGAAGAATGTCTCTGTAATACTTTGATTAACTCTTCTTGTTGAGATTTTCTAGGTTCTTATTTATGTTCAAAGTTTTGCCTGGAAAAATTTCACTTGTAGAGCTGCCAAATTTGTCCATAGAATGAAGAGACATCTGCCTAGATGACAAAAATTCAATATTGGATCCCTCCTGAAATGATTCATGTTTGTGTTCTGGAGAGGATTCAAAGTTTTCTAGAGTATTCATAATTTGATTATCTTCACTAATTTCTGAAATTGTGAAGAGTGGTTGTAAATATTCTTCATCCTCTATCCATTGAGTGTCATCTAGATCTGTAATTGTCCTAGCTGGAGGATATAAAGTGAATTTCTTTGTTGAACTACCATCAGAAATATACATATCACCGTACCTACAACTAATAAAAGCATCAGCTGTAGCCAACCAAGGTCTTCCTAGTATAATAGGATGGCCTCCTAGATTATTCTTAGGAGTTAGGATCATGAAATCCACAGGATACTCCCAAGAATCTAGGGACACTGGAATGTCTTCTATTACCCCATCTGGTCTGATCACAGATCTATCTGCTAATTGTAATAGTGTGGGTGTAAAGAGAAGATTAGGAAGTTTCAGTTTGTCCATGATTTGTCTACTCATGATATTTATTTCTACTCCTAAGTCAATGAGTGTGTTTTGAATTTCAATTCCATTGATGTGAATTTTGACAACTGGATTTCCTGGGTCAAGATACTTTGGAATAGCAATATTGCCCATCATAATGTCTTCTATTTGTCCTACCAGTTGAATTTTCTTGGTTTCTCTTATTCTTTTTCTTGTTGTCTTCATACTCAATTCCTTTATTGTTTTGGCTAAAATTGGGATTTCCTTGATGGCTTGCAATAATGGAATTTTAATGCAAACATTTCTCAATTCATCTAAGAAATCATAATTAGGCACCATGATCTGTTTTTCTACACCTCTATCAATTTGTAATCTTTCCGAAAAGGGAGGTATAGAAGTAGATGTGGATGGTTGCTCTAATACAGGAGTTGGATTTATTGGATCTTTTTGTTTTAGTTTTTCAATGTGTGGGTCTTGAAAGGATATGTCCTCCTCAAGAATTTTATTCACCCGTAGAGAGTCTTCCTCAGAATTGTCTTGTTCTTGTATGATAACAGAAGGTTTCCTCTTCTCAAGTATCCTTCCAGACCTAAGTTGAACATCACTAAGGTCTAGAGGAGTAATTAAATAAGTTGGAAACTGTTGACCTTCTATCATGTATGTATTCTGAGGGTTTTTATTATTGGGGTTTGGTATGGGTTGAGCTGGAAATTGATTGGATTTTTGAGGGAATGGTAATGGAAGTGGTTGATTTTGATGTAGTTAGTTATGATGATGTTGTTGAGGATTTTGTTGAAGATTTTGAGGAAAATTTTGTTGAGGATTTTGAGGATAAAAATGTGGATATGGTGGATAGGATGGTGGATACTGATAATATGGAGAGTATCTTCCATAGGGACTTTGTGTTCCTTGTGCCCAAGATTGAGATTGATTTTGAAATTGGGGCCAAGGTTGCTGCCAATAATTCCAAGGTGGCGGTTGATTATACATTTGATCATGGAATCCTTGTGTCTGAGGTCCCTGCCAAGGTCTTCTAGATACAAAATTAAGAGACTCTGTGGAATATGTAGGAGTTTCTTCCTGAAAAACAGCCTTGAGACCAGGAAGAGAAGGACAATTCTTGGTCTCATGTTTCTCAGAAAAAATGACACAGGTTTCTATAACTTTTACATCCAAAGGACACTCTCTTAGGGCATGTTTCTTTCTGCATTTGGGACAAAAGATTGCCAAAGCATCAAATTCAGCCTTCTGCTTGTTTTGTATCTTAAGGGTGTCTATTTGTTCACTAAGACTCCCTAAGATGTCAGATTTAAAATCATCAAGCATGTGTCCTATTTCTGATCTACTTACTGTCCCAGAAGAAGATTTACTTGCCCTTGCAAGAGCGGGATCTCTTGGACCTTTGACAGCTTTAGATTTCCCTCTGGAAAGGTTGATACATAACTCAGATATTTTAGGTAATGTAAGTTGTGATATATCCCCTTTTCCCATCATGTTAAGGATATCCAACCATTCATCCCTAATTGTTTTCAACAAAAGAGCTTTTAAGGTGTCTTGATCTAGATTTTCCATTTTTGCCCTTTTTATGTTGTAATTAAATCTTTCCAACAAATCTTCTAAGTTTTCATCTTCTTTTTGTAACATCTTGAACACTTCTTCCTTATGATTAACTGGCATACAATAATCCAAGTATCTCTCTAGAAATGCTTGTTTCATATCTTTCCATGTTCTAATAGAACTACTGATTAGACTCATAAACCACTTCAATGCTGCTCCCTTCAAAGTTGAAGGAAATAATTTCAGTTTTTGAGCATCTTGTAGGTAGTCATAAGTTCTACACAGCACTTCAAATTCGAATAAGAAAGTTTCAGGATCTTCGTTTTTAAGTCCATAGAAGTTTGGAAGGACAGAGGGTGAAATGTTTTTCATGGTTGTATTGGTTTCTTCATCAAGTATAGGGAACCCAAAAGAGCTTCCTATTCTACCTCTTCCTCCATTTGCACCTCTACCTCCTTCTCCTCTACCTCTACCTCTACATCCAAATAATGTATTTTCTCCATTAAAAACTCCTCTTCCTCCTTCTTCTGCCATGGTTGACTCTCCTGTGGAAGTGGAAAGGTTTGTGTCCCCAACAAGAGTTTTTATATTTTCTTCTATGGCAGGTTCATTGGTTGAAGTGGAAGGTTTCTCTAATGGAATAGTTGACCTTAGATCTTCTAGAAGTCCAGGATCAAGGGAGGATGGAATATGGGTTTGAGTTGAAGGTGTACTAGCTCTGGATCTAGATGAAACAAGTGGTGTTCTAGAATTCAAACTTCTGCCTCTGCTGCTTATAAATCTTCCCCTTGAATCTCTCTCCCTACGCATAAAATTGTTTTTGGATGATAAGAAACAAAGGTTACCTAGTTTTCACTTCCCCGGCAACGGCGCCAAAATGTTTGGTCTCAGTCTAGTCTCCTAAACTAAGCTCATTTAATTGTCAACCAGGATTTGTAAACTGCTGAAGTGAAGTGTACTGTATGTACCTAGGTGCTTGTTTCCTAATGCGTTGTGTGTAGTGTTTTGTGATGTTTTTGGTCTTTTGTGATGATTTATGATGTTTTTGGTCTTTTGGTGGTTTTATGTTTACAAGGGAAAATGCCTAGAAAGCTAATGGAAAGGAGTTGGTGATTAAAAACAGAGTTAAGCCTAATTGATGGATAATAAATGACAAATGCAATTGGAAACACTGAAGCAGGATCAAATCTAAACTATGACTAAGTAAAAGCAAAGCTTGATAATGAATTTTAAGCAAATGATTCAAAACACAAACTAAACTTGAGAAATGATCACTAAGTATGCAAATCCTCTAACTAAACAGTTAAACAACTAATCTTACAATGATGCAACATTTTGTCCTTGATTAGAGATTTGAAACATATTTGAAGGAAAAACATTGATACCATCCTAAGATCTTCTATTCTAGGACTAGTTCCTAACTCTATTCTGCAATTTAATTGAATGTCACAAGACCTTACTCAAGAGTTATTGATTTCTTTTCAAAGTAATCTTTTGAGGGAGGACTCTGTTTATGAAATGATAAGGAAATTGCAGAGATACTTCAGGCCTTAAAATGATGTTGTCTTCTGTTCATATGGTTATGAATCAATTGTAGATTTTAGAACAAGAATATGTTTGTAAATAATGAAGGTTGTTTTGTTAATCTTAACAACTGAAGTAATCTATTGTGCAGTGAATGACAACTGACTATGGAATGCAAATGCAGTGAGTTGAACTAAAGCTAAACTTAAAAGTGTCACTAATCTAAAACAATGTTGAACTACAAGTCATCATCAAACTCAAATCAAAGTAACTGAATATGAGTTAAGTGCAATTAAACTCCGGAGTATCCTAACTATGCTATCATGCATTATTCTATGAAATTACACAATCTGTTTGTCCATCATTAGTGATATTTTGGAAGAGTTCCTTCTTTTGGAAGAGGTATTAGAACAATTCTGACTGTGCAATTGAATGCAAATGCAAGCAAAAAGACTGAAAGCAATGAAAAACTAAGATATCATATCCATATCCTACTCGTCATTATGATGTTTTGGACAAGCGTTTAAGAGCAAGAACAGAGATGATACTTAGTGCAAACACACAACTAAATCATTCATTATCACGGTCATGTCTTGAACTTCTTAAGAATTTCTTGGAAGAGTTTCTTCTTGTGGAAGAGTGATTAGAACAAGTGTAATTGTGATAGTGAACAACAAAAATTACAACTAAATCCTACAGTACTATAGCCATTTTCATTCATCATTATAATCTTTTGGAAGAATTTCTTCTTGTGGAAGAATTAGAATGAATATAACTACAGTAGCTAATTAAAAACAACTATGAATTCAACTCCTAATCCTACAATACTATAGTCATTTCCCATTCATCATTATAGTCTTTTGGAAGAGCTTCTTCTTGTGGAAGAGTTAGAATGAGTACAACTACGATAGCTAATTAAAACAACTATTAATTCAAATTCAAAACGTAAAGGCAGCTAGAAGACTTATCTAATTTACGCAAAATAAATCCATGCAAGAGGCAGGGGCCCTCTACCACCTGACGGAATTCAACTCCAAATTAAATCACGCTTTCAAAACAACACTGTCTGCTCCATTAAAGATGAAATAGTTTGAACATAGCACTCTGCGTCTTCAGAAATGTAGCACAGAATCTAAACAAAATCTAGCACAAATCTAACACAAAATCTCCTTTGCTCTCGGTTTCCCAAATTGTTTTATATAACAAATGTAAATAACAAGATTTATGACAATTAGAGAACAACTGTCTTTCCTTATCGAAATCACATTAGGACTCTTGAAGTGGCTGCGTAAAAAGGAAAAGGACATCTGGACTAAGACAGTCCTATTATAAGTCTGCCTTCTTAAATGTGTTCCCACGTACCAAAACCATATCCAGAATCCGTTTCTTCCTTCATGGTGAGCAACGAACAATGTAAACATGACGTGGAATATACCCATATGTGGTTTTTCTTGAGAGGCCACCTGGAACATACCCAAACGTGAAGACATCTGCATAATTTCTGGTTAGCTATGGAATGTCTGCATTCTGCAGCTAGTTCCGGTCAAAATGCATTACAATGACAAAAATCACAAAACTTAGCAAGTCGGTCATGTTAATCATTCTAAAAGTAATTTTAACTAAATTCATTGATCAATTGGGTCTAGGATAGAAATGGACAAAGGAAAATGAGGTAAAATGGAATGAAAGAAAGCACAATTTTGAGGCTCAACACCTTGTGCACGTTCGGGTGGCCCATTTTCAGTTTTCTCCCTTGTGGCATCGTTCGGTCATACTCGCCGTGTCGCGCCATGCGAGGTCGCCCAACCAGGCACGTTCGGTTCGGGCCATTTTGGTCGAGGGCGCCCGTATCAGTTTTTCTAAGTTGTGACCACCCGGGTGCCTTATGCATGTTTGGGTGGCCCGTTTTCTATTTTCCACCTTTGTGGCATATTCGTTCGGTCGGGCGCGTCGTGTCGCACCATGTGAGGTTGCCGGCCAGGGCGCGTTTTAGGTTAAGGTCGTTTCATTCGGGGTGCCGTATCGGTTCCAAGTCGTGATGGCCGGGTGCTTTGTGCGGTACGTTCGGGTGCTTTGTTTCCGTTTGCTCCTTGTGGCATTGTTCGATCGGGCGCACGATGTCGCACCATGTGAGAATCGCCCAACCAGGCGCGTTCGAGCTCGGTCATTTCGTTCGAGGGCACCGTCATCGGTTTGCTAAGTTGTGACCACTGGGGTTCTTGTGCACGTTCGGCCGGCCCATTTGCCAATTTTCTCCCTTGTGTCATCATTCGGTCAAGCACGTCGTGTCGTGCCATGCGAGCTCGCTCGACCGGGCGCATTCGGGACGGGTTGTTTCGTTCGAGGGTGCCCGTATTAGTTTTGCTAAGTTGTGACTGCCCAAGTGCCTTGTGCACATTTGGGTAGCCCGTTTTCCTTTGCTCCCTTGTGGCGTTGTTCGGTCGGGCGTGCCATGTCATGCCATGTGAGGTTGAGGAGTGCGTTCGGAGTCGGTAGTTTCATTCGAGGGTGCCGTATCATTTTTCTAAGTTGTGTTGCTTTCGGGTACCTTGTGCATGTTTATGGGCGGCCGTTTGTCGTTTGCTCGGCGGAGCGTTCGGTTCGGGCCATTTCATTGGAGGGCACCCGTATCAGTGTTGCTAAGTTGTGACAGCTTGGGTGCCTTGTGCATGTTCGGCTGGACCATTTTCCATTTGCTCACTTGTGGCATCATTTTTTCGGGCGTGTCGTGTCGCGCTGTGTGAGGTTGCCCAACCGGGCGCGTTCGGGTCAGGTTGGGCTATTTCGTTCGAGGGTGCCCGTATCAATTTTG